>PVKZ01003211.1:0-93610 GCA_004027375.1 Macroglossus sobrinus
CCTCCCTCCCTCCCTCCCTCCCTCCCTCCCTTCCTTCCTTCCTTCCTAATTTTCTTTCTGACTTCCTGCCTTCCTTTTCGCATATTGACAATCAACTATTCCAATATCATTTGTTGAAAAGACCATTCTTTCTCCAATGACTTGTTTTTGCAACTTTGTCAAAAATCAGTTACCATATCTATATAGGTCTATTTCTGAACACTCTGTTCAATTGATCTGTGTCTAATTCTTCACTAATAACATTATAGTAATTCTTAAAACAAAGATGAGTCCTCAACATTTTTTAATTGTTTGGCTATTCCAGTTCCTTATAAATTTTAGAATTTGCTTATCTGTATATACAATAAAAAGCACTGCTGGTAATTTTATTGGAATTATATTAAATCTATAAATCAATTTGGAGAGAAATGACATCTTAACTCTACTAGGTCTTTCAAGTCATGAACACATTGGGTGTCTCCACTTCTTTAGGTCTTTTAAAACCTTCTTTAGGTAACTACATGGCCACCACAGCCACCACTGCTGCTGCTACTGCTGTTGCAGGATTGCCTGGAGGCTGTAGCAAGAGAAAATGGAAAAGAAAAAGGAAACTTCCCCCTCCCCCACTCCCCCACATCCTGCCCTGCTCTGCTGCCCGCTCTCCAATCCTTAAGGGACCATTTTCTACTCCTCAGGCCAGAAAGAGAAGGCTTTTATTCTAGTTCTTTCTGTCTGCCCTCAGTGTGCACTTCTGGGGTTCAGGCCGTCCTTTGGGTCTAGACCAGAGTAGAATGGGAAGGGGGATGGGCAAAAAATTTATTGCCAGATTGTTCTTACTTCAAGTACTGGTTTCCTTCCCCATTTTGCCTACTACCTTTTACTTTTGAGAATCCCCAGATAGCTATTTCATGCATACTATCTAGAGATTTTAGTTGCATTCAGTGGGAGAGTTCCAGTGGAGTGTACTCTATCTAAACCAGATCTAGAATCTCCAATGTTACTATTGATGTTTACTTTTTCCTGACTTTTTAAAACATGTATATACAAATTTAGGAATATACTTTTCAAAATTAATGTGTTAAAATGTGTTAGCTGTTTTGTTACCTACTGTTTAAAATGAACACTTCTAAAAATCTTTTTAACTCAGTAAGTATAGACACACATCATTATTTTTTTGTATGTGTAGTATTACATTACACAGGTTACACTAATTTGCTTAACTGATACTCTGTAATTGGGCTTTTAAGTTTCTTCTGGTTATTCTTCAGCATAAGCAATGTTTTAATGAACATCTTTGTACATACTTCTTATTCACTCATCCAGTTATTTCCTTAAGATAAATTCCTAAAAGTGGAATTGCTTAGACAAAAAGTATGCGCATTCTGAGTTTTGATAATTATTGCCCAACTCCAGAAAAGCTATACCAATTTCCAGTCTCACCAAATGAATATCTTCATCAATGGTTGATATAATGATCTTTTCTAATCTTTGCCAATGGTATATTAAATTTAAATATTCATTTCTATGATCATTAATAGGCTAAAATTATTTAGAACATTATAATTTTAATACATTAATTTAATTAGTTGATATTTACTTAGAATTTTTACATCTATTTTTATAGGTGAGCCTGGTCTACTTTTTATTGTGGCAAAATATATATACCTTAAAATTTACCATTTTTATTCATTTTAAAGTGTACAATTCAGTGGCATTAAGTCCATTCGCAGTGTTGTACAATCACCACCACTATCCATTTTCAGAACTTCTTCATCATCCTAAACAGAAGCTCTGTACTGATTCAATAATAACTCCCCATTTCTCCCTCCCCCCAGTCCCTAGTAAGCTCTATTATACTTTGTCTCTGTGAATTTGCCTATTCTAGGTGCCTCATATAAGTGGAATCATATATTTGTTCTTTTGTGTCTGACTTATTTAACTTAGCAGGAAGTTTTCAAGGTTCATCTACATTGTAGTATATTGTCAGAATTTCATTCTTTTTTAAGGCTGAATAATTTTGTATTGTATGTATGCATCACATATTGTTTATTCATTCATCTGTTGATGGATATTTGGAATGTTTTAATCTTTTGGCTATTTTGAATAATGCTGCTATGAACATTGGTGTGCAAGCATCTGTTGGAGTCCTTGCTTTCAATTCTTTTGGGTACTTATTTACCTAGAAGTAGAATTACTGGGTCATATGATAAATCTGTGTTTAACTGTTCTCCACAGCAGCTGTACCATTTTAAATAACAACCAACAATGCACAGAGCTCTAATTTCTCCACATCCTTACCAACACTGTTTTTTTCTATTGTTTTCTTTTTAGATAGCTATCTTGATGGGTGTGAAATGCATCTATTTTTTTAAACTATCTTTATTAGATTTACTAAGTTTGAGAGAATTTATCAGAAACCATCTAAGCAGATGTCACTTTTTAGGACCTAGTTCTTTGACGCTTGCTCTATTTTCTCACTGGTTACTAATATAAGCAGTTTTTCTAACTCTTCTAGAACTTTTTGAGTCATTTTTATTTTCCTAGAAAACTATGTATGATATAGAGTTCAAATTATATATATATATACATATATATGTATATATATATATGTATGCATATATATATAATTCCTAATATTGCCTCTTTGTTTTCTCTCTCTCTCTGGATTAGCTTTCCCAGGTGAGTGTGTGTGTGTGTGTGTGTGTGTGTGTGTGTGTGTGTGTGTGTATTTATTTATTAAATATTTTTCCTTCAAGTAATAAGCTATTGAACTCATTCAGAGTTCCCCTTCTTTTCAGTTGTGCAGTTTGGGAGCAGACTTTAGGAGGCCCTCTTATTGGGTCCACAGTAGGGCAGCACATGGGGCATGGGCTCTAGAGCAGATGGTCTGAGTTCAAGTACTCATTCCTTTACCTACTAGCTATTTGACCTTGAATAGTCATTTAAGCTCTCTGTGCTTTAATTTCCCTATCTGAAGTGGCAAGAAAATAGTCCTTACCTCATAAAGTTAATATTAATATTAATAAGAATTGACCATTTTTAAGTGCTTAGATGAGTGCCTGGCACATAGCAAGCATCATAGAAGTGTTTCTTAAATAAATCTAGACCTCCATCAGTGTGCTAGAAGCCTAAGTACCCTGGGAGCCTCTCCATTCCCCCAAATACTTTCTGTATCTTCCTACCACTTACACTACTGCCTCTTATTTTGCAGAACCACCTCTGTACAGAAAAACAACCACTTTACTTTCCATTCTGCTGTCTGAGACAACCACATCCTCCTCACACATACCCAAGGCTTCCATGGAGAGCTCAGGTCAGTATGGTCTGGGGAGAGGGGTCCAGTGCACCTGGCTGTAGCATGCAGGAAGGCCTCTCTTGTAGGTGAGGGTGTCCCCAGGGCTGGCAGGACCACCTCCACCCAGCCAGGCTGTGAAACTCCAACCTGACTGCCCAAATATGAGAACATCTTGAAAGATGGACATCCACACACTTGTATGAGCCTCTGCTGTCTGCCAATCACTGAGTTTGACAGTGGGAATAATAACTAATAAGTCAAGATTTATTGCCAAACACCTGCATTTATTTAATAAAACCTTTACAGTTTATAATATATCAAGTAGTAGTAAAACCACTTGACAAATATTAACTTATTTAGTCTTTATAAGATAAACATTGTTTTTGCTCTCACTTTCCAGAAGGGTAAAGCACAAAATGGCATTGTCCCCAAGGTCACACAGATATAGTTTGGTCAAACCAGGATTTGAAAATCAACAATCTAGCTCCAGTATCCATGCTCTTAGTGATTTTATTATAGGTTGCTTCATGCAAATGTCAGAAGGATTCTGTGAGGTGGGAATATCAGTATGATTATCCTCAGTTTACTGAAAGAAAAACTGAGTCTTGGAGATGTTGGGCAATTTGCTTAAAGCCACATAAGCTAATAAGTGGCAGAGCCAGGATTGGAACCCAGGTCTGACTAATTTCAAAACCCAGACTCTTCTGCCTATATCAACTTGAGACAGCAAAGAGAGATGACCCTTCCCCCAGGATGTGTATCAACTAATTGTCACCCATCAAATCAGATACCACTCCTCAGGCCACCAGGTGTAGACTCTGGTGTCCTTGAAGATCACTGTCCTGGAGAAGGGAAGGAGACACCCCAAGGCAGGCACAGCTACCAGGTTATTATTATTCCTAACAACTCACCTTTTCCATACTCCATTCATCGGCAAAGAGCCTCACACTGTCAGAAGATCCAGCTGAGTCAGGCAAGCTCAGTGAGTTCTGGTAATGCAATATTCCAGGCTGTCTTAAACCAAAGGAGTTTATGTTAGGAGAATAGTGATGGGGCCATCACTGTGAAAATCTCTTAAATATTTCAAAATCAACTTACTTTGCACTCACTTTAATTATTACAATAAATCATACGGTGCTGTGTTTTAGAAAGAGCAATGTACTGATAAAGTTCTTTAGATATAGACAATAAAAAGCCACATGGCTAATTTAATTTTTTTAGAAGTGGCCAAGCATTCAAGGAACAGTTGAAGCACCAAGTAGCAGAAAGGGCAAAGAACAAGGCGGATCTGCCTTCAGGGTAGGAAGACCTCAGAGAGTGCTCTAGATGTTCTTCCTTCCTGGCCATTATCTGCACAGGGTTCACCTAGAGGAAGAGAGAGTTGCTGGCCAGATAGTCCTGCACCCACTCCAAGGCCAGGGCAAAGCAGGGCACCTGGGTCACAGTCTCACCAAGACTACAATGAGCAGGGAAGGCTACTGGGCAGGTGATACCACTGACATCCACTTCCAAAGATGTGATATATAACACCTCCTCCCACCCACCACCCACCCCCTCACTCCCACCATCATTCCAATTGGTAAGAGAAATGCCTAAAAATTAGGATACTTGCCCTGGGAGCACTGAAGGGTAGTTTTCCCACTATGACCAGGCTGTCTTCCCAAATTGCCATTGTTTTAAACTTTTATCATCTTCTTATAGCCCTTTGGGTCCTCTCATCCTAGAGTTAAGAAGAGGGGCACCTGAAAAGTAAGATACTTATTGTGAGGGATGTAAAAGAGCAATGTTTCAAGGGCACCAAAGGTACTGTTATTTTTCCATTTCTGCAAACACAGGCAAGATTGCAAACATTTTTAGGACAATCTGAGACTTTGTTCTTCATGGGAGTGAGAGGAAATCAGATATGAGATGGAAGGAGTATGTGCCGTGTTACTTTAGCCAGTGGTGTGTCTGGGTGCTGAGCTCATGATTTCAATGAGCAGCTGAGATGCTGATATGGAGCTGTCTGCATACCAGGGGATCTTCAGACGTGTCCTCACCCCTGATTAGAAAGACAATTAGTGAGGTCCAAAAGGTCAGGACTTCATGGGCTCCAGGAGGATGGACCCCAGCTCAGAGGTTAAGGTCAGGAAAAAGTCACCCTTAAAAATGAAAACTAATAATCACAACATGTACTGAATGACACTCACCTGTACAGAATTAATTTGTCCTGAAAATTTCAGTCTAAATTGGAACACATATAAACAAATACAACCTTCTCCATTGTATTATGGCTCAGCTGGTATGAGGTAATGAGACCCAGGGTTAATTATTTTATAGTGACTTAAAGAAGAAGTGGACCAAAAAGAGTTCATTAGTGTCTTTCTCATTTCCATTTGGGGGCCGGGGGGTGCAGTGCTAATTCTGAAGGATGATATCCAGAGAGTGGAAAAGGACAATTTTTTCAGTACCCTAGCTTGAGGAAAACATCCCCTGGGAATTACAAATTCAATTCCTTTGGTAATAATTTTGAGTGTACAAAGCGACCTCAGCATCCATGCAATCTTTTCATCTGAGTAGACATGTCCACCCCTACCTCCCTCATTTCTCAGCTAGAGAAGGCTGAGAAAATATTAAGTTTGATTGTTCTACCAACTTTGCCCATGCTGATGCCATGGTCCTCTAAATGGGTGTTTTAGTCAGGGTTCTACAGAGAAACAGAACCAGTAAGATGTATGTACATATATAGGATAAGATTAATTATAAAGAATTGACTTATGTGATTATGGAGGCTGACAAGTCCCAAGATCTGCAGTCAGCAAGCTGGAGGCCCAGGAAAACCAATGATATAACTCCAGTTCAAAGGCTGGCAGGCTTGAGACTCAGAAAGGGTTGATGTTTCAGTTCAAGTCCAAAGGCAGAAAAAAAAGCAATGTCCCAGTTAGGAGGCAGCCAAGTAGAAGGAGTTCCCTCTTACTTGGGGGAGGGTCAATTCTTTGTTCTATTCAGGCTTTTGACTGATTGGATGAGGCCCACCCACATTAGGGAGGGCAATCTGCTTTGCACAGTCTATTGATTTAAATGTTAAACTTACCTAAAATACTTTCACAGACATACACTCAATAATGTCTGACAAATTTCTGAACACTTTGTAGCTCAATCAAGCTGACATATAAAAATTGACCATTACAATTGGGTATGGGGTAACTTCAAAAAGACAAAAACTGGTCTGCTTGAAAAAAATCTTAGATTTTATTAATTACATGCCTATACCCAAGGAAAGTTAGAGCACTGGTGTCAGCAACAAAAACTGTGTCTTTTGCAAAGCAAGTCAACAAATAACAATAAATATAAACAAACAAACAAACAAACTTTCTCCAATTATACTTTTAAATTATCCACTACCACAATGATAGCCAGGAGCATTGCCAGGGAGGGGCCATCCTGACACTGTGGCTGTCATCCTTTTTTTACATATTAGTTTCAGGATACAGCACAATGGTTAGACACTTATGTAACTTACAAGGCAATCCCCTGATTACTCCAGTTTCACCTGGCACACATACAGCTGTTACATTATTGACTATGTTCTCCACACTGTAGTCCCCATCCCCATGAGTGTTTTGCAACCACCAATTTATAACCTTCACCTTTTTTTTACAGCTTTATTGAAATGTAATAGACAATTAGTTGCTCATATTTACATTGTACTTCTTATACCCTTTGCCTTTTTTCACCATACTCCCCAACTCCCACATCTAGTAGCCTTGAAATAGTCTTTGTATCTATGAGTTTGTCTCTATTTTTGTTGTTGCTGTTGTTTATTTTGTTCTTTAGATTCTACATGTACTTGAAATCATGTGGTATTTGTCTTTCTCTATCTGACTTACTTCATTCAGCACAATAATCAAGGCAATATCTTTTTCCATCCCCTTCCTTTTAGTGTATGTGTGTCTTTTAATCTAAAATGAGTCTCTTGTAGAGGTCTTGTTTTCTTATCTATTCAGCTACCCTATCTTTTGGTTGAAACACTTAATTCTATTCCATTTGAGGTACTTGTTGATAGGAATGTAGTTATTACCATTCTTTATTCATGTTTTTTCTTCTTAAAGAAGTCTCTCCAACATTTTCTGTAATACTGGCTTGTTGATGATGAATTCCTTTTTTTTTTTTTTTTTTGGTCTGGAAAGCTTTTTATCTGTTCTTTGACTCTAAATGATAGCTTTGCAGGATAAAGTATTCTTGATTGTAGATCCTGGGTTTTCACCATGTTGAATATTTTGTGCTAAGCTCTTCTGTTCTTCATAGTTTCTTTTCAGAAATCAGCTGCCAGTCTTATGGGTGCTCCCTTGTAGGTAACTAACTGTTTTTCTCTTGTTGCTTTAAAGATTCTCTCTTTGTATTTAACCTTTGGCATTTTAATTATAATGTGTCTTGGTGTGGGCCTCTTTGGATTCCTCTTTCCTGAGACACTCAGAACTTCTTGGGGTTATATGTCTATTTCCTTCAAATAGCTCTTGTTTTTCTTCAGATACTCCTATGACGCATACATTTTTATGTTTAATTGTGTCCCAAAGGCTTCTTAAATTACTATCATAGTCTTGGCTCTTTTTTCATGCTGTTCTGATTGGATAACCTTGGCTTCCCCATCCTCTATATAAGTTATTCGATCCTCTGCTTCATCCACTCTTTTGATTCCCTCTAATATACTTTTCATCTCAGATAATGCATTCTTTCTTTATGATTGGTTCCCTTTTATAGTTTCCATTTTAATTTTTATATATTTTTTATCTCTTTGTTAAGGTTCTCTACACTGAGTTCATCTACACTTCTCTTAAGTTCATTGACAATTCTTATAACCAATGTTTAAAACTTTGCATCCATTAGATTCCTTGACTTCATTTTTACTGGATCTCTGTTCTGTTCTTTCATATGGGAACTGCTTCTTTGTCTCCCCATTTTGGCTGCCTTTCTGTGTGTGTTTCTATGTACTAAGCACAGCTCTTAATTCTCTTGGTTTTATTAGTGTGGCTTTGTGTAGTAGATGTCCAGAGGCTCAGTCCTGAGAGGGGTCCAGCTGCAGGCCAAGTTTTGCTCCAACTTGTGCCCCTATAGGATCACCTGGTAAGATTCTACAAGCAATCCACAGATGCTGCGCTTATAGTTGCCTCAAGAGGTCATGCCAGAAACTGAGGCCAGCTTCCACCAGTGTGGGGCTTGGAGCTGCTCAGCAAGCAGCACAGGACAAGCCGAGGACACAACTGGTTGTGGCTTGAGTAGGGCTATGAGTTGGGAGAGGCAGAGTTTCAGGGAATCCTCGGGGTGGAACAACCTCTGTTATCCTGTTTGATGACTTCTCAGCTATGGCAGAGCTGTGTCCACACACTGGGAGTGGGGAGGGCTCAACAGAGGAGCAAAGGATACCACCAGCACTTCTGCCCAGGAGAAAGCCTTGTCTCAGGCCCCGCTCCAAGAACTCAATGTCCCCCTGTAAGTCCCTAATGCCCCCCAAGCAGACGACCCAGTGCTAGTGCTCAGAGTGAATCAGTCCGTCACTGCGAAAGTCCACTCCCAGGCATGGTCCCTTTAAAAGGAATGTCTGCAGCTGCTGACTGCAGCTGCCATAGTCTCTGTCCCACTCAGCCACTGGGAACTAAGCAGCTTCACATCTTCCCTCCCTCCTATCTCCTACCATTGCAGGGTGATTTCTTAATTCTCTCCCTAGTTGTAAGGCTTTTGTTCATCTAGATTCCAAGTGGCTCTGCTTGCTGTTTACTCCGTGCTTCTGTCACAACTTTGATGTGGTCACAAGAGGAGATGTACTAAGCCTCTATCATTTCTGCCATGTTGCCTGGTCTATGACTTTCACCTTTAATTCAGGGATGATTGTCTTCTGTGACCTCTGAGCATTTTGTCACTTGACTCCTTCCTTGACTAACAGATTGATTATCCAGAACTCCAAGATTATCACCTAAGACAGTAATTCTCACTCTAGCTGTACATTAGATTCTCCTCAGAAGTTATTTTAAAAATTAATTGTTATGCCACACCCTCAAAGATCCCATTTAATTTATTTGAGATAGTCTGTACATTGGTAAATTTTAAAGCTTTCCAGATAATTCTAATGTGCAGCCACGGCTGGAAACTAGGCTGGGAAATGCAAACAATTCTAAGAATGGGTTAGGATAGATTTGACTCTGTCTAGGATCACAAGGCAATGGTAAGCTGGCATTGCCAAGTTTTAGGACAGCTTTTAATGGCCAAAATCAAGGAACAGACTCAGAACTATGGGGAGTCTACCATGTCAGGATCCTGCCAACCTTTCTTCTCTTTCCCTCCCTATTTTCTCTGTAGCTATAATGACACCTATCTTGATCTGAAAGCTGGGAACCTTTTTTCAGGCAACTTTATCAGGATGTTATTCCTGCTCTGAAACCCCAAGCATCCATAGATAGACATATGCTCATAGACTCTTCTCTCTTTTCCCAGTAAGCAGATGGTCACATATAAGACTGCAGCTTTAGAAAAAGAGCATTTGATAAAGAGAAAGCTCTGCCCCAACAGCTCTGTGACCTTGATTAAATCACCTCTCCCCTCTGAGCCTCATTTCCCCAACTGTAAAATGGGAAGAGAGTTTTCGAGGTCCCTCTGTTTCTGAGCTTTTGAGGTTGGAGAGGCAGTATGGGGCAAGGGTAATGTCTTTTGATCTAGAATCTACAAAATAGGAAGAACAGTAGTTGTCCTGCCAAATTTAGAGGGCTCTGCTCAGAATTTAATGATAATAGATTTAAAAAACACTTTGCATAACTATGAGTTAGTTTGAGAATGTTAACAGCTATAACAAATGACCCCAATGTCAATGGATTAACACAACAAAGGCTTATTTCTCACATCACCATCCAATCTGGGCTCCAAAGAGTCTTTCAGGGACTGAGGCTTCTTCCCTCTCATGGGGCCATCATCTTCAACATGTATCTTCCAATGTCACCACAGAATGGGAAGAGAGAGCATGGAGGATAGTGCAGAGTATTTTTATGACCAGGCCTAAAAGTGGCATTTATCACTTCCACATTTCCATAGGCCAGAACTCAGTTATATGGCTCTTATCATATAACTGAGTGCTCCTATCATGTAGCAGAGTCTGGGAAATGAAGTCTTCCCATCTATCTGCAACAAAAATGAAATTGGTTTGAACACATAACATTGTCTTGCCTATGTAAGACTCTGAGTGTATGCCTTTCAAGTGAAATGTTAGGCATTAATAGTACTATGGATACCTGATAGCAACATCCCACATGCCTGGATGGAAGAAAGAATAATAATGAATGTCATTTATTTACTGGCAGTTCTGAGTCAAGAATAATGTTAGACATGCACATCATATATGAACAACCCAGAGACACTTGAATCACACACACACACAAAATCCTATTTCTTTCTTTTATTTAATCAAATAAAACCCAGCGTCAAGCTCTCATTCTCCAAGATGAGCACATATTCCAAAGTCATTTACATGAGGTGCCTCACCCTCAACTTGGGATCTTATGAAAAGCCCAAGGCTTATAAAGTCTGTGGCTGCAGCTCCCAAAACAGCTTGGCTATGCTTGCATGGTCCATAGGGAGAGAGAGGGCTCCTTTAGGGACATTCTTGTGCTCTGGCAAAGTTGACTCAGGAGACCATAACAGTAGCATTCAAGGGAACAGAGTTTATTGCTTAGCTGCCCTCATCTGAGATCTCTGTCACCACCAGTAAGCTATGTCCCAGGTAGCCTTAGCCTTCCTCATTCTCTGGATCCCCATAACTCTTGTGCCCTATAACCCTTGGGAAATCCAACTTCACACTCCTGGGTTGCCACTTTCCACTTTCCACTAAAGGCAGCAGGCTTCCTCCCCATCCCCTTAAGACATCCAGCTTGTATCAATCACATAGCCAGGGATCTCAAACTCCAGGGCCTGGGAGAATGTAGATGAGTGAAACAAGGAGAATGGGAAGTAGGAAAAACTAGGGAACCATCTCAAGAGAACAGCTGCTCCCAGGCCCTCTCAACTGTCGCATGTGAGAATGCATGCCCAGCATAGGCAGACTTTCAAGAGATGCCAAAACCAACTTTAATGCAAAATCTCCTGAATTGTAAATGCTGGCAGTTAATTCAATTTTTAAAGACACTATGCAAGCCCAAACAAAACACGTCTGCAAGCCAGATGTGGACCAAAACAAAGCCTGATAGTTTGTTCCAGCTGCCCAGAAACTTTCTAAAACAAAGTTTATTTGGGGCTGTCTCCCGGGGTTACTGTCAACTTCTCTATTTTTCTCTGAAACATAAAAATGAACTTTTTGCAAAGCAGGGGAAAGTAAAGCTCAGAGGACAAAGGCTTGTCTGCCCTTCTAGTGAGGGACAGAGAGGAAATCACAATTATCACAGTTATAAGTCTTTGTGTGCAGTCCATGGTGGTGGGGGGGGGGAGTGTGAGAGAGAAAGGGGTGAAGAAAGGGAGGAAGGAAGGAAGGAAGGAAGGAAGGAAGGAAGGAAGGAAGGAAGGAAGGAAGGAAGGAAGGAAGGAAGGAAAGGAAAGAAGGAAGGAAGGAAGGGGACTTAACATCAATGAAGTTTTAATAACTCATCTTGCATTAAATCTTCATGCACAGTGGAGATAGGTAGATGGAAGGGCAGCTAGTGACCAGCCTTTATGCCAGACTAAATGATTTCATTTCCAGTTTGGGGAGATGCTGTGCTGCCCCAGAGTGGCCAGGTAGGCAAATGGGCTATAACTGCCTGCCCGTTTGCTGCCTGCTCTCAGCCTGGAGGAGACTTAGGCTCAGAACTTTACGTGATTTGGGGGGACAAATGAGAGGTAGAAGGAAAATGGGTGCTTCAGAAATTCCAGGTGGCCCAGATAGACTTTACACAAATCCATGCCAGAGCCAGGGTAGGGGTGCCTTGGCCTAAACACATTTTGATTCCTGGATGGTAACCTGCTGATTTTTAAAATTTGTGACCTCTATTCTATCTACTTCAGAGGCACCTGAGTTATCAGAGGCAATTAGGTATATACTAAGTAGAATATAAAGCAAGAACACTAAAGAGGAACAAAGAAGAGAGGTCTCTGTCACTTGAGATGAGCTGACTCTTGAGGCTGGGCCCCATTTGTAAGTTTCCTGATAGGTAAGGCAAAAAGGGAACTGAGGCATGTGGTTTGTATTGTCTGACAACCAGAAAATGCACACTTGCCTATAAAGACAAACTCTTGGTTGGCACCAATTATAAAGGGGAATTTATGATTATGGGGAGTATCTCAAATGCTTCCTGTGCTAGTCGGATCCTCCAAGAGGCAGATACCAAGACAGGATTAGACATGCAAGGATTTATATGGGTAAACATCTGTGGGACAGACAATGGAGAGGGAGCTAGTGAAGGCTAGAAGAGCGAGCTGTCAGACCATGATGTGAAGCTGACTCTGAATGGAGGAGAAAAGGGTGGGTAGAAATGTCTTAGATGACGTAATTGAGAAGGGCTCAGCAGAGCGACTGGGGAACCCCTGAGCCCAAGTCTGCCATCAGAAAAGACTTGCATCTTCGCAGGATAAGCCTGCTTCAGAATTCCTGCTGTTCTCTGTGTTGGCTGGGAAGCATGGCCTTGCCACAAAATGTTGGATTTCACAGCATGGCAACACAAAGCTCCCTGACTTTGGTCAATTAAACTTCTTATAGTGGGAAATCAGCAAAGTACCACACTTTTCAAGTGTCAGTTACTTATTTTTGTACCACCTTCACAGTTTTGCTGTATCAATGTCCCACTAAGAAAAAATTATTCTGACCCTTGTTAAAACCTTAAAGAAGACTTTATTCAACACCTGCATTGGGACAAAGGCATCAGTTCAACTCTAATTAAGAAAAAGACAGCAAGAATTTATAGCCAACAAACAGAGTGAGAGGGCCAGAGGATGGAAAATTACCAAAAGAGACTTCAAAAATGGGGGAATTATTATTAAACTGACCTAACAGGATTTTTGATAGAGACAGGTCAAGGACTTATATATCAAAAGTGGGGGGACGGTGAAGAACTTGATCAGATTTGAACTGGGCTAGGTAGGTCAAAGACAGGACAGGGGCCAAAGTTAGGGCCTAGTAGAAAAGAGGGCTCTAAGAGCCTGAGGAAAGTTTGGTCAGGAAGAGAGTCTTTGTCACCTCCTGGTATTATCTGATATGTTTTTTTAAATTGACTTTAATTTTAGTTTCATGCATGGGTTGAAAAACTAGTTATATATATTTTTCTAATACACATTAAAATGGGTGCACATTATTCATAATTTAAGATTGTCGGGTACCATCTAAAATGTCTTGTGGCATACATTCCACACTTCGGGAAATGCTGGTTTTACAAAGAACACAGAGATGCTGATTGAAAGGCTATATTCCAGCTCTTGCCCATAAGTTGGCTGCTAGCTCTAAGCTGATTACTTTGGGGCACCTCTTGAGTCTCACAGAAGGGGTTAAAGACATTTTCATGGAGAGTGGAGGAGGGAGTAAGGTAAAAGCAGGGGCCTAAGCTCCAAAGCTCCTAGCCTCAAAGCTCCCCCACTCCTGCTGCCCAGATGTGGAGTTGGACCTCCAGCGGAGCGTGCAGGCCGTGCTCCGGCAGCTCAGCGCCCAGGCCCCAGCCTTGCAGAGGAACCAAGGTAAGAGCCTCCTACAGGTATCATTCCTCTGCTTCCCTTGCTTCCCCACCCCACCCCAGTCACCTCTGCCCACACATTCTCCAGAAAATGGAGCTCACAGAGTGAGGGTCTTCTAGCTGAGCCCTCATTCTGCTGGAAATCCCTGAAGCCCAAAGGGCCCAGAAGACTTCTCTCCCCCTGCAGCCACTGGCAGCCACAGTGGCAAAGCACCTTGGGGATCTGCAGCCCTCCTTCTAATTACCTCCCCCAACTCTGCTTGCAAAAAAAATTCCCCTGGACCCTCCGGGCCCACATGTCTTTCATAAGCCATATGTCCTACCTCCCCTCTATTCTGTCCTGAGAATTCACAGTCCACAAAGGGAAGCATATCAGAAGTCTCCACACACAAGCAGCCCACACATGCACACCTGGAGCCAAGTGCCCAGCAGAGTTGTGAGCCCTGTGGCTGGTCAAAGTCATGGTCTGGGACTCCAGGACTCAGGGCCCTGCTCAGAGGGGTCTCCTCTAACAGCTGCCCAGCCCGCCTGGTTGTGCGGGCTCCTCTTTCTTCTTGCCCAGGTATGTGGAGATGGTCCCTGCACAAGAAGGTCGAGCAAGATCCTTGTAAGAGTCCGGCGCTGGTCCGAATTCTGCTTAGAGAACTGGAGAAGGTGGGTTCCCAGGCTTCAGGAGGCCAACAGAAATTAGAGTAAGAGAGGCCAATCCACTGTGGCCTCAGTCCTGTCAGCACTGTGTCCCCCAAACTGTGGTCATTTGTGGGCCATCTGCATCACTTTTACCACATGTATCTCCCTCCTGTGCTTTCCTATAAGCAATATTTTCTTGACATTGATTCCCATTGTTTAATCTGAGCTAACAGATTTCTAAAAGAAACTATAACATGACCATCGATGGAAAATCTATATCACTTGACAGAAACAAAAAGCACCTAAAAACATAAAACGTAACTATTAAAAATGTTCAGAATGATCCACCTAAAGTTATCCTCCACACCTCCCAGTGCTCTGCATATGACTCTTTGGGGGAACACTGTGCTCAAGAGGGCCTCCAAGCTGGGACTTTCTTGTCACTTTGCTGCCTGCCCTGCCCTGAGTCAACGGCTGCCCCTCTGCCATGGAGTACCCTGCACCCCTCCTCCCACGCACTCACACTTGGACTCCCACACTTGTGCGCTCTCCCACTCCCTCACTCCTTCTCTACTGGGGCAGACTGTGGCCCTTTTCTATTCTCCTTGACATAGTAGAACACTGCCTTCCACCCCACAAACTGCCTCCTGCTAGGATGTAGTGAGGCCCCCTCCAACCCCAGGACAATAAATGTCCCATAATCCCGTTTTCTAGGCAGAAAGGGAGGACGAACGGCATGTCATCATTCCCTTGCTGCACACTCTAATGTACGTGCTCATGAAGGTGAGCTGGGGCTGAGGGGTGGGGTGGTCATGGTGATACATGGTGAGTGACTGGGCTGGACACTATCCTTGCCCCTCAGTGGATACCCAGGGGCTTCGGAAAACCCTTGGATTGCCTGCCCCCGTCCCTAACAGATGCAGACACGAAAGTGGGTTGGAAAGGGATTTGCTGGAGGAAGAGGTTAGGATGAATTTCCCTCTTGAGAAGTTTGAGCGGGGTGTCAAAGAGGTGATGTCTTACAGACACTAGGAGAAGAGGCTAAAGGTATAGATTTGGGAGAAAAGTGTAGTCCAGGTCCCACCTTCCTCTTCTCCTACCCCACCCTACCCCACCCAGATCCCTTTGTGACCTCCAGCACCTCAATTCTTCCTTGTCACACAGGCCACAGGCATCACAGAGGAGCTCTACCAGAGGGCTTACGCCTTTTGCATGAGGTTACTGATCCTGCCCACCCCCTACTGCACAGTCGCTCTGGATTGCGCCCTAAGGCTGAAAACGGAGCAAGCTGTCCCAGGTAGGAGCTGCTGGCAGCTTCATCTCCCACACTGCAACTCCAGCTTCATCCAAGATCTTACACTTGTCTCCAAGATTCTGGGGAGCTCAAAAATCTCAGCAGCTTCTGTGGGAAGGTGGGAAGTGGAGGTCAGAGACTTCAACTGGCTGGCTGAAGTGGTCTGCTTTGCAGGAACACTGTACCAAAGGCTGGTCATTGCTGAGCAGAACTTAAGGAATGAACTGTATCCCTACCAGGAGAGGTGAGTTGCCCGAACAGGTTGCTGCCTTCCGCTCCGCCCAGGTGTTGTGTCTGTGTGACTGCCCACTGCCAGGACGACAAAAGAGGAGGCTGGATTGAACCCCAGCACAGCTACCTATCTATGACATTTGTTCAGCAGTGGGGTGTGTTTTCAAGGTGGATGGGGCATGTCCTTCCTTGGAGACCACTGAAGGCAGAATAAGTCTTTCTTCTTGAGCTATATTTAGAGTTCTCCTGCTCACATGCAGAGGGTGGGCAGGATCACTGACCACTCTGGAGTTCTGCTGTTTCACCTCCAACCTGCTCTTGACCATGAGGTAGCATCAACCAGCCAGGCAGCCAGAGGCAGCTCTAGAATATGTATGTAGTGGAGGGGGTTCAAGCAATAATCACACAATAAAATCTGCAGGCTTCATCTGTGTGTGCCTGACCCTTTAGATAAGATTGAGGAAATGTCCACTGTTTATGTTAGGGACAGAAACTGATGCATTGGGGGTGCATAACACCTCTGTTCACGGAAGGTGCAGGGAGATGAAGGGATCCTAAGCACTGGAGAGACTGGTTGAGTGAGGAGGAGAGGGTAGGTGAGGTTGGTTTTCTGGTGTGATAAAGGTGATGAGAGAAGATGGAACTCACTCAGGGTTCAGAGATCCAGTTTTGGCGGGAAGGGTTTAGGGCCTCCTAGAGGGCATGATTAATGAACCTTGATGCTGAGGGAGGGAGCAGGATTTAGGTTGAAAAGTACCTAGACACAAAACTAGAGGGACTGAGAAGGATCAGCTGACCCTCTAGAAGGGCCACACATGTTCTTATTTGCCATGGTTCCTACCACTTCCTATTCTTGTTCTCTCCAGAGGGTTTTTTTTTTAATCTTGAAACACCTGTTTTTTGAGGATGTAAAAATCTTAGGGGGCAGCGAGGCTCTGAGGATATACCTCCAATGGTTCTTCTCCCAGTCATCATCCTCATCAGCACCAACCCCCTCCACTTCTGTCCTCAGAGTGTTCCTCTTTGTGGATCCTGAGCTGGTATCTCCCTCGGTGTGCAGTGCCCTGCTACTGGAGATCGAGGCAGCCCAGGTGCAGCAAACACCTGAGGCCTGCATGCGCCACGTGGTGTCCCATGCCCTGCAGGTGGCTCTGGGGGAGGCCTGCCACACAAGTGCTCTACAAAGGAAGCTGCAGGTAACTGCCCTGCCCCAACCCTTGTTGATTCCAATCCAGGGCCCTGCATGCCCCCACAAGTTGCTCACTCTACTGTCTTCTTCCCTCTCCTGTTGCCATATAACCTTCTCCTGAATCAAAAATTAAAACACATTCAGTAAGAAAAATCTGAAAAAATGCAGATAAGTCACAGAAGAAAATAAAAATCACTTACACCCCTCTATCTAAACATATTAGCAATTAAAATTTGGTATATTTTTAAAATAATAATGACAATAATAAACATGTTACTGTTTATTGCATGCTTGCTGTGTTCCAGGCACTGTGTTAAGCACCTTACATGTATCACATTTGAAAATTCTCACCACAAAATTGTGAAATGGATATCACTATCAAAACTAAGGCACAGAGATATTGATAACCTTGTGGTCACGCAAATGCAAAGTGACTGAGCCAGGATTTGAACTCAGATTTGACTTCAAATCTATGATCAGTAGTCTCCCAGATCCACTCCCCTACCACTCCTTTTTAACAAATTGAGATGTCAAACTCTGTATACAGTTTTATATTCTACATGTTTATGTGCACATATATAATCTGTTTCCCATTAGAAATATGCCATATGAAAATACTTTCATTGGAAAATACTTCTAATGGTAGCAAATATTCTCTCTTGTGAATGTGTTATTTTTATGTGAGACAAGTTGCCTATTCCTGTTGTGGGCATTTAGTTTGTTTCCAACACTTACCCATCTATTTCCTCATATTCTCTCTGACTCACAGTCATGACCCTGTCCACAGCCAAGGCTTCAGTAGGTTGAAGATCCTCTGGCCAAGGGTTTTATGTACTGTGGCTGGATTTCACAGAGGCAATATGGCAGGTGGCAGAGGATGCTGTCTGGGGCAGTGAGTCCAGCACTTGGGGATAACCTTTTTGCAGAGAAAGGCTCCTGTCCTCCAGGAAGGCTGGACTGGATAATGGCAAAGGTTCTGAGTGGCTTTGACTCAAGGTTGTGGTGCTGCTGCTGCAGGATGGGACAGATGCGGGTAGAGAGGGTGTCCTCGAGGGGTCAGCTGTCCCCCGGTGTCCTGACCTGGGAAGTGGGTGTCAGTCCTTTTGCCAACGCATGTCTCAGACCCTACTTTGCCCATTAAAATGCATTGAATGTGCTGCCCTTCCTTTTCTCATTTTCCATGTGGAATCATCCACATTTTGGATCCTTCTTTTGATAGGTGTCTTTTATGTAGGGCTGTGTCCCTCCTTAAACCATGTTCATTTCATTGTTATCATTCCCCTTTGATACTTTCTCTAAAAGTACCATTCACACCTTTATTTTTATTTATTTATTTTAGGCAAGGCAACCCTTAGTTGACCTCACAGATTGCAAGGACCTTGTCAGCTTACAATCCCTTATTTTTTATTATTATTATTTTTTTTACACCTACAGCACCTGGTCTTCCTATGTCGTCTCCCATCCAAGTACTAACCAGACCCAACCCTGCTTAGCTTCCAAGATCAGACAGGATCGGGCTTGTTCATGGTAGCATGGCCGTAGGCTCCATTCACACCTTTAGAATATCATTCCTTTGTGGTTGCCCACCCGCTTGGACCTGTAGAGGGTTCTTGATTCACTTCCTCCACTCTACCAAACTTGACATCTCTCCTTCTGTAGCACCTCCTTTTGAGAGTCCACAGCACATAGTCACATTGTGGAAGAATTGCCCCCTCCACATGCACACATGTTAACTTGTACCTAAGCCCCATTGTGGTTCTAGCACAGACATCTATGGCCCCTATGTGGTCTACTGTCCCCACTCCCTGCAATTAGCCATGGCTCTCAAGGGGAGGGGAGGAGCTGTTCCGACCAGAGTTTGGTTGCTGACCCAGCAACCCCGCCACCCCTCCAGTGGCTCTGGCAATTGCTCTGGCTCACCAAACAGTCCATAGTAAAGGCACCATTTCAATACAACCAAGCCAAACATGTAAGAACATTAATTTTTGTTTCTCAGTGATATGAGAAATAGATGATGCCAAGCCTCACTCCATCCCTGAGTTGGATATAGCTGGGGCTCAGGAGTAGACTCAGGAATAAGGCCAGTCTGGGTTCAAGGGTTTCAGGAATGGAATAGGATTGGAAGGTATCAGGACAGGAATAAAGTGAGGTTCAGGGCTGGAATTAGCAGGTCTGTTGCATACATTATTTTGCAATAAAAAATGCTGAAAGTAAAAGCTGCATTTTTAGTCATAGTCAAAATGTTAGGCACCCCACCTGTACCTCATGATATCCAGAGTCCAATGCTCTGAGTCCGCATTTTTGTCCATAGAGAATTAAGAGGAGGGGAGAAAGAATTGCAAGGAGAGGTTTAGGGAATACATCATTGATATCAAGTAAGAGATTCTCAGCTTAGAGTTAAGAGGTCCTTAACAGTCCCCTGGCACTTATCCTCCCACATTGGGTGCTGGAGCTCCGAGACATCAGCCTGGCCTGGGGCTCTCTAGCACATGTTGACCACCACTCCCCACCCTCCTGAGACCTCTGGCCCCATTATCTGAAATTCTGCCTCTTGAGACAGCTTTAGAATGCCATTCTCAATCATCCCTGCTGGATAGAGGACAAGTGCAGCCTGGGAGAGGTGGCTCAGCCAGCCACGGTCTGGTGAGTAAGCCTTATCTGACCATCAGCCCACATCCTATATGCTGAGGACATGGTCTGAGGCCCAGGTAGGGATTAGATTTGTGTCTCCATATGTCCAGGGAACCAGCTGACAAGGTCTTGACACTGGGAGGTCAGCTTGGGACAACCCATCTCTCTGACTCTGCACTATGTTCTAGATGCTAGAGATGGGTGTCTTCAGCTAGGTCAGCACCATGTGGGGTCAGGGCAGCAAGGACCAGGGGAGGCTCCTTTGAGAAGCCTTGGAAGCCAGAGATTTCCAGAGGGATGTGAGAACAGGGCCAAGGAAGGAATCTGGAGACATAGTTTGAGAGTCAGCTCTCAGTGAGTTAGCAGCAGGACTGTGAACCAGCCACAGCTTTTCAGGATCTAATTTGCTTCATTTCTTCAATCTACTGAGCTCCAGAAAGAGCTTGCCCACAACTGGTTCTATAGAAAGCTCTGGAACTGAGCTCACCTTTCAAAGTTGTCCTGAATTAGGGTGAAGGGGTCAGGGTTTTTACTTCTACGACTACTGGTTATTAGGTAGGAACTGTCCTCAGAAAGGGGGGTATGACCTTAGAGAGGTGACTTTCTTCAACTGAGGTCAATTTTAGAGAGAGACTCAGCTGAGAGCTGTCAGCTGCCAATACTCCCAGCCTTAGTCCTGAAAATGGGAATCTGGGTAGCCACCATGACATTTATCATATCATTTCACTCAGAATCAAAGCCAAAGTTATTACGATGGTCTACAAGACCCTCATGATCTGCCTCCACATCTTCATTTCTATTGCTTGTCCATCTCCTATACTCTCCCTTTTTCTCTCTGCTTCAGCTACCCAGGCCTCCTTATTGTTCCTCAGACATGCCAGACACACTTACACCCTGGACCCTGGGGCCCTTGCACTTGCTTTTCCCCGTGCTTGGAATGTTCTTTTGGATGTACACATGTTTCGCTCTTTCACTTCCTTTAGGTCCTTACTCAAAATGTCATTTTTCAGTGAGGCTACCCGGATCACACTAAAATTTTAGCCTCTCCCAAAATTCACAACCTCCTTTCCTGCTTTATTTTCTCTTTAACATTTATTGTTATTTATGATACTATAAATTTTACTTATCTTGTTTATTATCACCCCCCACCCTCACAGAGACACACTATAATATAAGATCCATGAAGACAGGAATTTTTGTCTGTTTTGTTCACTGCTGTACCCCAGCACCTAGAACAGTGCCTGGCACATTGTGGATGCTTGATAAATAATTAATTTATAAGACGAAGCATTTAGATGAGATGATCCCTGTGGCCCCTTTCAACTCTGATTTCATATCCCTCTAAATGTGTTTGTTTATTCAGTTAATTGTTCAGCAAATATTTATTAGAGTCCTAGCTAATGTGAAGTACTCACACTGACATAGCCAGGAAGTTGAAACCCCACTCAGCAGACCTCTAGTTCAGATGAAAGATTAGAGCAAGCTCTGTTGTGCCCTGAAACTCCAGTTATAAGATGGGATTAGTTGGTGGGGGTCAGGGGGCCAGAGACCATGATCTAGGGCAGTTCTTCTCAGGATGTCAGAGCTATACCACTGGAGGTAGGAGGCTGCCGTGCTAAAGAGCATGGAATGACACCATGAGAAACGCTTTCAAAACACATTTCTATTAAGGAGAAAGGCTCGTCTTGGTCCTTTGCCCCTAACCTCTTTAACACTTACTAATCTCCCTTTTTAAAAAGAGAAAGCAAGCTTCAAGCTCTAAAGCCTTAGAAGGCTGTGGCACCTGGCTAGAATTTAATATAAAGCTTTGTGATCATTATATTCATCTTAGTTATTTTCTATTTATGACAAATGACGCTAGTCTTTTTATTTAGAGTAGCAATATAAAATTTCATTTTGAAATACTTTTGAATCAAAAAAGTGAGCTGATTTAAAGAAAAATAACGAGTAAATAATAGTCTAGGTGCTATGGCAAGGCAGTATAAGAATGGCAGTTTAGGCAATACTCCAAAATATTTATTGAGCACCTACTATGTGCCAGAGCTGTGCTAGATGCTGAGGATGCAGCTGTAAATAAAACAGACAAACTCTTGCCTTCCTAGAATTTACATCCTGGTAGGGCAGATGCTTGGTGACGCTCTAAGGAGGGTGGGCGCCATCCCTGCCCCTCTGGGTTTCTGACATTGCCAGTCACCAGCTGTCTCCCCACATCATGCGAGGCACAGGGCTCTGCATTTGCAGGCGGCATCTGGCAACAGTTGTGGCGAGTCAGGAGCTGTTCCCTGGCTGTATGACACAGACGCCTTAGCGCGGAAGCTCGGTCTGGCACCCACCACCCGCTCCCGGGCAGAGGGGAGGTGCCAGGTTGAACAGTCCGTGCACCTGTGGATTTGGTGTCGGAGTTGAGGTGGATGGGTGCTGGGCCGGGATTCAGGCTCTGACACTCCTCTCCGACAGGCCAGCCCCCGCCGCGCCCTGGAGCACTATTTCCATGCAGTGGTGGCAGCCACGGAGCAGACGGCTAGCGAGCTCAGTCCGAGCCGGGAAGGACACCTGGAAAGGCTGGAAGAGATTTACTGCTCGTTGCTGGGGCCGGCGGCGGCCGCCAGGGGACGCTGCAGCGGTAAGTGGCGGGCCGACGAACTGGAGCAACAGGGCTGGGCCCAGGTGCGGTGAGCTGCGGTTGGAGGACCCTGCAGGGGGCACCAGAAAGCACCGCTGTACCTGCCAGGAGTCTGGGTGACTGAGGCCAGGTGGGACACTCAGCTGCTCCTGGGAACCTGGGGACTGAGGGTGCCCAGGAGCTTTGAAGGTCCTGGGTTAAAAAGGTGGGTAATTTTGTCATAACAGCTGGTATCTTCAGTGAACCTACTAGACCCCAGTTGTTGTCCTAAGTACTTTACGTATATTCAAATATATTACATATATTAAATCAATTAATCCTCATAGTAAACTTATGAGATATGAAAATATTATCTCCATTTTAGAGATGAGAAAATTGAGAAAGAGGCTATAAATCTTGCCCAAGATTACCCAGCTAATAAGTGACAGAGCCAAGGTACCAACACAGCCTCTAGTTCTTAACCACTATACCATAGTAACCAAAGGATCTCATGGTCCAGGGAGGCTCTAAAGAGTATTTAAAATAGCAGCAGAGTCAACATCACTTACTTCTGTTATCATTGATTTTTGTTCCACACGCTTCCTATTTGCATTTTTATAAAATAATGCCGTATACTCATGGGAAGCAAGCCCATGTGGGTTGGGAAACCCTAAATAACCCTGAGAAGTATCCTGGAACATGTCTTTCTGGCTGTTGGAGGATGATTCTGATTTGTGTCCCATTTCATGGTCTCCCAAAGCACCCATGGAATTTGTCAGCCTGCATGTCCCAGAACATACCATGCACCTTAGGTATATGGTACTGACCTAAAAACTAGAAACTGTGGGTAGATATAAGTGTGCCAGCCCTGGGGCTTGACAGCCCAGGGACAGTGGAAACTGCAGAAGTCAGGGTGAGGAAGACAGGATGCCCACCCAAAGACTTTCTTCATCTTTCCTGTCCTCTGTTCTCTTGTTTTGCTTTAATATTCTATACCTCTGTATACATCTGTGCCTCTGTTAATAACCACATGAAAATGTCTGTTCATGAAGCCTCCCTCTTCCTGAAGCTGGGACAAACCCAGGCTTGGATCTTCTTGGGTTCCACTTGCTAACTCAGCAGTAACTCTGCATGGAGAGGATGAGACCTGGTCTAGACCACCCCTACCATCACAGCCACATCCGGCACCTGCCTCCTACCATGACTTGTCCTGCGCATCTAAATAACCAGCCAGCACCTTTGTTTAGCCCCTGCTGCTATGGGGGTAGCATGGTACAGTGGTTATGAGCACAGTCTCCTGGGTACTCTGAAGCTGGGCTGCCTGGACTCTAATTCTGGCTCTGCCACTTACTGTGTGGCCTTTGGCCACTTACTTAACCTCTCTGTACCCCCAGCTCCTCCTTTGTAAAGTG
This sequence comes from Macroglossus sobrinus, assembly GCA_004027375.1. Taxonomy (NCBI): domain Eukaryota; kingdom Metazoa; phylum Chordata; class Mammalia; order Chiroptera; family Pteropodidae; genus Macroglossus; species Macroglossus sobrinus. The sequence goes on from PVKZ01003211.1 coordinate 23,916, forward strand.
AGGATAATCATATTAACTGTGGCCCAGGTTCACTGGCAGGATCTGCTGATGGCAATGTGTGCCAGGTGAGAACAGTGCCTAGAAGTAGTAAGTGTTCTGTGAACATTGATTTGTCTCCCCTAAGGAAGCTTACAGCCTTGTTAGGGAGGGAATCATGCTATGATGAAGTTAGATCCTAAAGGTACCCATTAGGTGTGTCCAGTGTGTAGCCAGTAAGGTTTGCTGGGAAGAGAATGACTACCAGGGCTGGAGATGTCAGGATGTCTTCCAGAAAGAGGACAGGGAGAGGGGCTGGGCCTGGTATCTCCATGGACTTCAGGATTCCTGCTGTCCTTAGTACTTGGCTGATGAGCTCTCTTCAGCATTACCCACAGGAGCAAACATTGAGTGTTTACTGTGCACAAGCCACTGGAAGAGACCCTGAGAAATACAAAGGCTTTCCCCCCTCATTTGGATGTAGGCAGAATGTCTAAGAACAATGAGAAAGGCAGCATGGCTGCAATCTGGGGTTAGGGGAAGGATCAACAATAGGAGAAAAGGTTGAAAAAAAGCTGTGGGCTGATTTGTGAAGGGTCTTAAAGGCTAAGCTAGAAAATTTGCAGGAAACAGGGAATTTCTAAGCATTCTTGTGCAGAGGGGACTGCTGCAGTGTTAGGCCATGGATGAGCCAATAGTGGCAGAAAAGGAGAGGAACTCAACAAGAACAGATATAGGAGGGCAAGGGTCTTTGCCACCCCCTCTAGGCCCCGTAGAGGAGCTAGGGGTAGAGCTAGGGTAAGAGATACGGGTAGAGTGGGAAGGGGAAGGCAGAGAAGAATCCAACCACTCTCTTCTTTATGGTCTCCATAGCCTGCTCCTTTCTTCCTTCAGGTGACCCTCTTCCAGACCGGCCACCAAGCATCCCTCTGCCCAGCCCACACATTACCTTCCACCTGTGGACGGATGAGGAGCAGCTCTGTAAGTGCCATGCTTTGACCTCTTTATGAAAGCTGGCTGGAAACAGTGGCATATGTGTGTATCTGAGTCTTTGTGTGTGTGTGTCTCTGTGCATCTGTGTATGTGTGTTTGTGTACATGTGTGTTATGTGTGTGTACATGTGTTTGTGTCTTTGTATATTCATTTGTCTGTGTATGTTTGTATGTATCTATATGTGTCTATGTGTGTATCTATTATATCTGTGGGTCTGTATGTCTTTGTGTATCTGTATATCTATTGTGTGTTGATGTCTGTGACTGTATATGTCTTTATGTGTACATCTGTGTGTGTCTAGGTTGTATCTGTGATTATCTGTATGAGTCTGTGGTCTCTCTGTGTATACATCAGTGTGTTCCTTGTACCCTGAGTTGTTCTGTCAATCTGGGAAAAGAATGCATTTTATCTGTCAAAATAGCTCAGTTCATTAGCCACTGGTCTCACATGTCTAGAAAGTACCATATGCCCATGATGATGCCAACAGACAATGCAAGTGCCCAAGAAGGCAGTCACAAAAGAAGTTATGGCTCTTGAATCTGGAGGGGAGTGTCTTTCAGACCTGATCACCTACACTTTCCCTCCACACTGGTGTTCCTGTCCCACTGTCCCCCTGGCTATTGTCAAGGGAGAGGGAAAGACAAAGTTACTGGATGCAGTGGGTAATGCTGGACTGGTGAACAGTGTTCAAGTCTGGCACTTCCTTTCACATGCTGGGTCACCCCAGACAGACTCAGTTTCCTCATGAGAAATAAAATGAGGTTAGTATAGAAAAGCCTGAGAGTCTTTCCAGGAACTGATGGTCTGTTATCTGTGTCTAAGGGGAAGGATGATCAGAGAAAAGGAGGATGCTAATGAGCAAATGTGGAAAAGAGAGCTCTAAGAGTCAGGAGGTACTGGGTTAAGCTGATTTCTTTACTGCAGGACTTCTCAGAGCCTTTAAGATGTTTACTGACGGAACTCAACAAGAGGTAGCAGGCATGTATGGGGTTCTCAGTCTGTTGGTCATAGAATCTATGTCCCTTCGTGGAGCATCTAACACAAGTTCAGCTAAACAGTGTTTGAGAAACATGGAACCCCAAGCCTTGCCAGGGTAAGGCCCTGCCAGCCTCCTGTAACCTCTCCCTCCTAACAGTGCCCTTGTTCTCTGCATCCCAGGGAAGGAACTGGTTCTCTTCCTGTGCCCACAATCCCAAGTGCGCCTCAGCGCTGACTTGGAGGCCTTGGATCTGCAGGGCTTTCAGCCAGACAGGATGCTGGCCCGGGCATCCGTGCTGTCCACCGACAGTGGCATCGAGCGGGATATTCCTTTGGGAGCTGATGAGCTGCCCACGCCCAGCAGCCCTGAGATGGAGCATGCCGGGCTGCATCGAAAAGGGGGCATCAAGAAGCGGGTGTGGCCCCCTAACATCTTGATGCCTTGCAGCTGGGATGGGCCCCTGGGGCTGCACCGGAGAACAGGCAGGCCCAGTGGGGATTGGGGACTGCTGCCCGGAGTCTCTCGCCTGCACACTGCCCGGGTGCTGGTGCTGGGGGACGACAGGATGTTGGGGCGCCTGGCCCAGGCCTACCACAGCCTCAGGTAGGGCCCCAAGGGGGGCAGCTAGGGCAGGGGATAGTCAGGATACAGGTGGGCCTGGCATGGGCTGGTGAAGGATCCAGAAATGGCTAGGGAGGGTCAGGAAGCAGAGGCCTGGATAGGACTGGGGAGGGTGGTGCACAGTGCACCCATTCCATACATGAGGAAACAGAGGCTAGAGAGATTAAGTAAATTGATAGTCAAGAGATAACTAAGAACGGAGCCAGGATGAAGACCCAAGTCTGTCTGAAGCCAAAACCCCTGCCCTCATGCTTATGTTCTGCTGTTCCTTCCCAGGAAACGAGAGAACCAGACGTTCTGCCTCACTCCCAGACTCAGCCTGCAGCTCTATTACATCCCTGTGCTGACACCTGAGGTGGCTGGACAGGAAGGGAGGGACGCAGAGGGTATCAGGAGCAGGGGTCTGGGTTAAGGGATGAGCTGGGCTACACTGCAGCTCTGCCTCCCCTGGCTCTGAGAAGTAGGATCACCCTTCCTCAGGATATGGAGTTGAGAGAGACCTCAGAGGTCAGCTGTTCCAGAAGACACAGACATGGGCCCTGTGGGCTGAATGTAGTCAGAGAGATGTTCTCTCTCAGTGGCAGCCTTCCCATTGCTGGTTTTCATTTTGCATTTCTATTGGAATTAATTGCAAGCTTCTCCTCATATAAGGGGCTCACACCCACACACAACATACTTTCTGGGAAACACACAACATACTTTCTGGGAATTTCAGGCTGTGGAAGCCATTCATCTGCTGGGGAAGATGAAGCCCCACTTGTTTTTCATTTCTATTGTCCACTCTGCTGCTTATTGTGGAGCATTAAATTCAAAGCTACCCTTGTCTCTCCCCTTTCAAGGCTGATGCTCGTTTTTCAAGTGGCCCTGGCAAGTGGCCCTCAGAGAAGGGTATTCTAGCTTCTTCTGAGGTATTAAACAGAACAATCTGTGGTTCAGAAATAGCCCCAAGAGATTGATTTGACCTCATTCCCAAAGCTGATACATGGGGACCCTCCGGCCAGTAAGAGTGTCAGAGAGAGGGCCTGAGAGGTCAGCCTCATCCCCTTATCTCCAGAAGCCCGCATCATCCAGGCATTTGGAGCTCGGAGAGCTGGCAGCGTTCCTGGGCCGTGCGGACCCGTGGTATGAGAGTACCATCAACACCCTGTGCCCAGCCATCCACAAGCTTGCAGAGATGGTAGGGGCAGCAAAGGTAGGAGGATGGGAGGGAAATGGGAGGGGGCTATTTTAGATGCTGCTCTTGACCCTTGACCTCAACAGTCAGCCCAAAATGGTGGAAGGAGGCAGGAAATGAATATAGGAGAGGAGCCCCGACCACCTAGAGGTTGGAATTTACCTGGAACACTGACCAGGCACCTATAGTCAGCCCTGCATATCCACAGGTCCTACATCTGGGGATTCAACCAACCCCAGATAGAAAATTCAGAAAAAAAAGTTACATTGTTGCTGACGTATACTATGTAGTTAGGCCTATGATGGTTATCTCTGCACTGAACATGTATGGACTTTTTTTCTTGTCATTATTCTTGTCCTTAAGCAATACAGTGTGACAACTGTTTACATAGCATTTTCATTATATTAAGTATTATGAGTAATCTAGAGATAGTTTAAAGTGTACAGGAGAATGTGCATGGTTATATGCAAATACTATACCATTTTATATAAAGGACTTGAGCATTCTTGGATTTTGGTATCCAAGGGGGTCCTGGAACCAGTTCCCTGTAAGTGAGTAAGCCAGTTAGTTATATTCCTTCTTTTATCAGTTTCCTGTGATGATTTCTTTGTGATTCTAATAGCTAATGCTTCCTGAACACTTCCATGTGGCAAGCACTTACACACAGCATCCTTACCAAGTAGATATTCTTGTCCGCAGGTGCTGTTGTTGCTATATCCTCATTTTCCAGGCCATATCCTCATTTTTCAGATCAAACAACTGAGGCACAAAGAGATTAGGTAATTTTTCCCAAGTAAGAAAATGAGTGGTAGAGTCTCACCTGGAACCAAGCAGTTTGATTCCAGAGCACGTTCTCTTAACTACAAACACAGGGTCAGCCCTTAACCCTGGCCAGCAATGGGGAAGGAGTTAGTCTTTTACTAATCTAAAAAGGCCTTTATATATTAAGAGAATCTTACCCTTTTTGTGATCATATGTGTTGCAGACATATTATTTGCTATCAGCTATGTCAGTAGTGTTTTTTGATCTTCAGAAGTTTAATTTTTTTTGGAATGCATATTATCTTTATTTAAAAATACTATTTTCTTTATCAAGTTTATGTCCCTTCAAGAAGCTATATTTACTATCAAATTTAATATATACTTTGTTTACAAACATTGCAATATATCTAACATTTCATTTCTCTGTTTTACTAAAGTATATATTCATGCATTAATTTACCGATTTAATAGTTATATTGGTAACATAATCTAGTTTTGTGGAACTATAGTAAAGAAAATAGAGGACATATGTCAGTTTGATTTGACTTGTCACAATTCTAAACAAAGAAAAGAGGACTCGGTTAAATAAGTTTAATGTTTCATGAAAAATAACTTATTTTTACCAAATAAATGTGTGCACACATATTTAAAATGCAAATAAGTTTAAAGTTTTAAAACCTAAAGAAATATACCCTTTGGCACCAGTACAGGAGAGGAACCATGTTCAACTTCTTTAATTTTTATTTTACTTTTGCATTTTTAAATAATGTGTGCATGGCTGTCTCATGATTTCTGTACTTGGACCTTACTGATTGACTTTTTGTTGCTACACATGAAGGTTTAAACTTTCTTAAAACACTAAAATTCTTTACTTTAATTCTTCAAAGATGTTTAATATTTTTATACATAGCACTTTTATTCTTTGAAAGGTCTTCTTCACTAATTAAATGATATCCAAGATTAACTATTTTAACACTTTTAATATCTCAATTTTTACAGTTCAATAACCCATCTGCAATAATTTCAGTGTGAAATATGTAATTTCATATTTTCCAAATGGTTAGCCAGTTGTCCTAAGCTATTTTTTTGCAAAAACCATTTTGACCTATCAATTTAAAATGTCACTTTTATCAGTCACTAAATTCTTACAAATGCTTGAGATTATTTCTAGATACTTATTCTTTTTCATTGATATATTCATTTCTGTATAAATTAGCACTTTCGTATTCTGATAGCTGTCAGAGTAAGCCTACCCCATTACTCTTCTTTTTCGAAACGTTTCAGACTATGCTTATCTATGTTTGTTTCCAGATAAGATTTAGAATCTTGTTGTCATTTTTAAAAATTATTTTGGGATTTGGATTGAAATTTAGAGGAGAATTAGCATCTTTAACATATTAAATCACCCTCTCTGGAAGTGTGGTATAACTCTTTGTTTATTAAAGTCTTCTTGTATATCTCTCAGGATAGTTATACAGTTTTTATTGTATAGCTTTTACCCATTTCTTGCTAAATTTACCTTTCATGTTTGAAGTTTTTTCTTGTAGTTATGGATGGTATCTTTCTCCCATGATATTTGGGTAGTAGTTACTGCTAATATAAACAGAACCTATTGATTTTTATGTATTTAATTTTAAACTTGCCATTTAACTGAGCTCTGCATGTTGTGTCATTGCCTGATTGGTACCTTCTTACATCTTTTATTCTAATAAAGATGTTGGGGGGAGGCATGTTTTCAGAATTATTGCTTATCTGAAAATGTCTGCATATACATGAAACACTGTTTAACTGGGTATTAAAATACCTTTTCCTTGAAACGCGAAGGACATTACAGGAGGAACATCTGATGCAGGTCTTATTTATGCGCCTTTGTTGGTAGCTTTTTCCTTGCCAGGACACATGTAGGATTTTGGGTTTTCCCTGCTCTCCTTCCCTCCTATAATTAAAAATTTGTGTGGTCCTTATACTTATTCTAAAAGCAAGTTTCCACATGTAAAGACTGGAAACAGTATGAGCAATGACAGCATCATTAGAATAAGTTAATAGTTCCTCAGCATGATCTTTTTGAAGGAAACAGTATTTCAATAGACCAGATATGAGAATCAGAAGAGATATTATAGGATAGGATACAAGATAGATTAGATAAACTCTGAGCTTCTTTCCAACTTAGATTTTATCAGAGTCTATGTAGACATTCTGTTCTGTTTACCTAAAAAAACTCAGTCATTATGCTTTATAATTGTATGGGGGTGGGGAATGTCTGTAAGACATGGCACTAGACCTTCCCAATAACAAGTATACACTAATTAATTAATATATTCAGATATATTCAGATATATCAGATCATCTGGTTCAATCTCTCATGCCCAAGTTTACCTGGCTAGTGAATACCTATTCCAAATTTAAAACCCAGTTGAGATTCTCTCCTTATTAGTTATATTCTCAAGCATTTTATCTACCTGAAGCACCCAGCACAGTGCCTTACACATGGAGGTGCCCAATATGTCTTTATGTAATTGAAATGAATCAGAGCCTCTGGGGAGATAGGGCTTTAGAAAGGTATATTTTGACTAGGAGTTGAAATTGAGTAATACAAAAGGCTTGAACTGAGCTGAAGAATGAGCTGGGTCAGTGCATCACAGAGGGCATAGGGGGCTTTGGAGTTTCTCTATTAAGAAAGTCACACCTCCCATAGTAACACTGAGGGAGGTGGCTGAAGACAAACCTTTGTCTCCCTCACAGCCTCCCTCCCTGGGCACATCCCGAACTGTAGACCCCTTCATCCTGGATGTCATCACCTACTATGTTCGCATGGGCACTCAACCTATCTGTTTCCAAATCTATACAGTAAAGGTAAGCTTTCCACCTGGGGCTCCAAGGATACCACAGCAGCCTGCTGGACCCCAGGATCCCACCACCCTGGCTCTGGGGAAACACAGGTTGCCAGCTGCATATCATAAAATCACCCAGACTCTCTTGGTTGTTAACTTTACCTTCTTAATCTCTGGATTTCTGTGAGTGCACATTTTTCATAGCCACCTCTGCCTCTAGCTTCCTGTCTTACTGAACTTTTATCACTCTGCATCCTGTGGTAGACCTTTTCTTTATTGCTTTCCTAATTTTGATTTAAATGAAGGAGTTAGGCCCTTTCTTGATTTCCAGAATGCAAAGCAAAACAACACAAAACAAACAAATGGAAAAATCTCTCAAAGTTCACTGGTAAAAGGAATATACATGTTAGCAATACAAATGACTTAATTAAAGATTAGGTAGCTACAATAGCACACCTGTAGCAGAGCAGAGTTAGGTTTCCTGACTTGCTGCAGTGAGGAGGAACAAACACCATGGAGAACCATGAGGCATCTCAGAAAGAGGCTGTTAGAAAGAACTTATTATAGGATTTGGGTTCCTGCTGGATGATTTTGAAGAGAGTTTCTAAAAGCTGGACTCTTCTCTGGGTTGGATGCTGCCAGGAAGCAGGAGTGATTCTATGGCTTGCATCTCAGTAGTTCTTACCATTATTCTTCGACCCTAAAGAGCAGAAGCCACTCATATTTGCCAAGATGGGGCGGGTAGGGGATATGGCCTGCATAGAGTTTCTGTTTTTGCCTGTGTTCAGACATGATTGTGGCATGGTCTGGTTTCTTTCTTGACCCATTACAGAATGGCCTTGCCTAATAATGTTAGCATCTTTGAAGTTGTTTATGGTTAACAGGAGAACAGTAAGTCCTCACTGTGAGTGCTAGGCCAGCTCTCGGCTTCTGGCAGCCACTTTTCTCTCTTTCCATCTCTGTTCTCAAAAATCCTGTTGCCACTCTTCCTTGTTGTTCCAACATCCTCCCTCTTGCCCCATCCACACCTTGCCTCACCCATTTTTATCTGTCCCTCTTCCCTCAGGAGCCACTCCTCCCCCCAAATTTCCTCCGAGTCTCACTGAGAGCAAATGAGCTCACTAGCCCTGCCCTTGCACAGCCCTGGACCTCTCTGTGCATGTTGAGGACTCAAGTTCTCCTTTCTGGCCCTTTCCTACTGGTATCTACAAGAGATTTGATAACCTCCATTATACGAATTTTGTCACCTGCTCCTGTCATCCCCATTAGTAGTGGTTACAGGTAGTTTGGGTTTCAATAATAGTTTTTCCACTATTTATAAATATATTGCTATAGATATTATATATGGATAGATATATGGACAAAGTCAGATTAAGTAATCATTGGGTAGCTTAAAATCTAATATTGGAAGGTTGGATGTGGAGACCCCTGCACTGCGTCTAGATACTCCAAACCATTCACATCCTCAGGCTCTGGGGATTGAAGGTGGGAGCTGCCTCTGGCAGAGAGTTGGCCTCTAACCTCCACCCAGCTTCCCTCCCTGCCTTTCTCCCTCTAGATCTTCTTCAGTGACCTGAGCCAAGACTCTGCAGAGGACATTTTTCTCACTGAGCTAAAGGTGAAGATCCAAGACTCCAAATTCCCCAAAGGTAAGCATCTGTTTCCCCGTTTTCAAAGCTCACTCTGACTCAGCTTCCCCAAACCACATTTCCAGAAGGTCCTCCCTCCTCTTACTTAGTGATGCCCCCATTCCACCTTCCCTGAACACTGGGGTACCCTTAGCTCCTTCCAAGCTCATCTAGACTGAAGGGCAGCCTGGACCTCCTGAGGTGATGCCTTTTCACCTAGGGACAGACGCTATGAAATTTCTGCAGCCCAGGCTCCTCAGTGAGGTGGAAAAGATGAGGGGGAGAGGGGCTGCCCACATTCAGCCTCTTCTCATCTTCCCTTAGATGGTTTCTCACCCAGGAGGAGAGGCATGGCAGAAGGCCCAGGGGCTGAGCTCTCCATTTGCTACCAGAAGGTCAGTGGCATGGGCATTATCAGGAGGTAGTCAGGAGGTACTGCTGGATGGAAGCAGGTTTCAGGAATATGTGGGACAGTGTGGGTGGGAAGATGCGGGTAGGAGGAAGCTGACAGAACCAGAGGAAGCTTCTGCTTTTTTCTTGGCACTGCCCCCAGTTTCCCAGCTTTCGGAGAGTTTTGCAGAGATGTGAGGGTTATGACTGATCTTACATGTAGAAAAGGAGGAGATCTGATTTAAAAAACAAGGAGGCTACCCGCTTGCTCAAAGATGCCTTCCTCACTAGCTGACCAGATGCATTGGAGATGGAGTCCTTTGGGTCTCAAAGGCTGCACATGCTCCCTGGGGGCTAAGAGCACTCTAAACTCATATCCCTTAGCCCCTTATGGACATTAGTGACACAGAAAATGCTTTGGGGGCAGGTACAGAAAGCAAGACTGTTGACATAAGGATGCATGGGGACAGGGTTGTCCTGAGGACCCCCATTTGTGCCTACATACTCTTCCCTAGGCCCTGCTCAGCCACCGGACCCAAGAAGTCACCATTTCGTTGCGTGCCACTGGCCTGGTCCTAAAGGCCCTTCCAGCCAGTGACACTGAAGGTGAGGAGCTGGAAAAGCAGAGCAGAGAGAAAAGGAACAAGAAGAGGAAAGGAACAAGAAGGGTCAGGGGGAGAAAAGAGGGGGTCAAGTGATAGGAGATGCAGTGAGCCAGGTGAAGGAGGCCTCCCACCCCATCCCTGAGATTGTGTAATGTTGCTGAGCTCCCACTCATGCTAGGCTCAGGACTGGGCACCAGACTGCCTGGGTGAAGCATAGTCCCCGCCCTCAGATGCTCACCATTGAATAATTCCTGCTCCAGCACTGAATTACATCTCTGCAGCCTAATGAGATGAAAGCTGGAAGGTGGAGTGACCATATTGAGGAGGTGTAACTGTCCTCGGGCCTCTGCATTGGGCCTACAGAGCCAGTTGAGTTTTGTTTGGAAGATTTTATTTTGAATATTGTTCCATGGGGCAGGTACTCTCCAGTTCACAAAAGGCATCACTAGTCCAAATTATCTAACTCTGGCTAATTATCTAAATACACACACACACACACACACACACACACACACACACACGTATATATGTATATGTATGTATGTATTAGATAATAAGATAGTTATCTAATGATCTAAATCCAAATGTAGATAATAAAAATACCTATTTATGTGCAGATAGTGATATGCATAAATTATAAACATGAGTTCTTGTTAGCTCCCTGGTCTTCTGGAATAAAGGTTGGTAATGAGGATTACTAACCATTGCACACATTGATCAGAGGCCAGGTGATGTTCTATGTCAAACATATTAATTATTTTAAGCATATCAATCCAATGAGATAGAAATTATTATTGTTATTAGCAACTTTTTACTGGAGAGGAAACTGAAATAAACATACAAAAAAACTTGCCCAAGGTCTCATCTCAGTTGGCCTCACAGAGGAGCCCGTATTCCTCACTACTGTGCTCTACCACCTCCTCTGTGTTTGCCAAATCTCAACAGACCAGAATTAAGGGATGTGACTCTCAGGTGCTTGTAGAAAATCATTTCAGAGCAAAGAAACTTGACTCAGGCAGAGATGCATCTAGTTCGCCACTCTACCCCTAGTGCCTAGCACGTCCTGGCACATAGTAGTAGATACAAAATAAATATTTGCTGAATAAATGAAGTGCTACTTTTTACCCAAAATTTTGTTTTAAAAAAGAATGAGTCTGGAATATTCCATAATAAACATATAATGAAAATACAGATTAGCCAGGCTGCAATGCCTATGCAGAAGCTATCTCTGATCCTTCCCTCCTCTACCGTCCGATTACGAGTAATTGCTCTGACTCTAAAATCCTCTGTGGCTTTGCTAGCATTCCAGTTATGAGACCTGTCTGTCTATAAGGCATTCATGTTCATATATGGGTACCTTCATTCCTAAATTTTCTTGGCATTTGGCACAAAGAAGAAACTAAAGAAATAATTGTTGATTTGATCATTTCCTGATAAAATGTCTTCCAGGTGGGTTGAATTGTGGATGATTATGTGAAACTCTATCACAGAGAAACATTCTTTACTTGTAGGTCTTTAACACCACAAAGGAGACATGTGACTTTCACAATAGCTCTTAACCAAGAGGTGATCACAGAGTTGGTCAAGAGTGCAGATTCTAGAAACTTAAAGGCAGGCTTCAAAGCCCAGCTTTACCACTTACCACAATGTGACCTTGGGCAAGTTACTTGGGACCTCCCTACATGTTTTTTTTTCATTTCCAAAATGGAGATAGGATACTAATTTATGTGCATATAGTAAACTATAATGTTAACTCTTATTGTTAAAATTGTATTTCTTCTATTTTCTTCACAAGTCTCCCACCAGCCTGCCACCCCACAATTGATGCCTCCTACAAGTTTTCCATCACAAAACTCTATCAGAAGTGATTCCAGAACCCTCCTCAGAGGCATAAACATTTAAGAACCCTCCTTTGTCATACACAACATCCTGGGCTAGGTGTTCCTTCTGTTTTCAATATGCTCAGTAGCTACAGTAAAGTTCAACAGAATTTCTTCCACTGAAAAAGGGGTGCAAAAGGAGGTGAAGAAATAGATCTGGGTTGTCGATAGCTGCTAAACCTGAAGATGCAGAAACTTTGTAGTTTCACCAGGGAAGAGAGAGGGATGATCGGGAAGAAACTAAAATTTGGCTAGAACTAAGGTAGAATCCAGAAAGTATGGACTAACCCGGGTATAGAAGGGGGTTAAAAAAGGGGGTTTGAGATGGATTCATTAAGATCTTCTCAGGATCTTGAACTCTCCTACTTCCCTGGAGACCCATTCACAGCTGCCCATTCCCATCTCATTCCTCCCATTTCCAAAGCCCACTCACTGCCCCCACATCGTTGCTCCCCTTACAGACCACATGTGCCTGAATGTCAGTGTGATAGAGGTTGTCAAGTCATCCAACCTGGCTGGAAGGTCCTTCTCTGTAAGTACTGGGTAGAATGGGAACTAAGGATATTGAAATAGGGTTGGTAGCTGGGAGACCAGAGGTCAGAGAAAGGGAATGTGAGCCTTTCTAAGTCTTGCTATTGAAGCAGATCTACCTGTTAGAAAGAATCTGCTTTCCAATCAGTTGGTTCAAAATATTAAATATCATCTGACATAAATAAGGCATTATAAGTGTTAAGGAGTTGCCCTCCAACTACTGACCACCTGAAGACCTAAGATATACCCAGATAACTACAAAATGCACACACATCTGGCATCCCTCTGCATTACACAAAAGCCAGACTTTAAACAACAACTGAACTTTTGACCAGATCATACCACCTCTTTCAACTTCATTGCCCTACAGCTGCTCTTTGCCCTTTGCCTTGCCTTTATTGATAATTATCATTATGGATTCCCTTACTGATACAGACCACCTGAAGACCTAGGGCTCACTCATTTTCTCCCTATCTGATGGCCTCTCTGGACTTCATTTTCCTAGTCAGCTGGACCTTGGACCCCATGATTACACCTGAAAAGTGTTCTCAGATACTCTCAATTCCCCCATACTACCTACCAGGCAGACACTCACTTTAGATCAAGCCGTCTCCTTAGTCTGTATGCTCAGTGGCTGGATGTTTCTGGTTTAAATCCTACAACCATGTAGTTTAGGGCCACGGCAAACTCCTGACCACCCGCCTCAACCAGTTCCTTGGCATCACTCAACACTTTTCTCTTCCATCTCTTCCTGACTCTTCTCCATCTTTCCAGTTCTCTTTTCTCCAGGTTTGATCTCCCCCTTACTACTGCTCCTTCATTTTAGCCTATAAACATATTCAAGTCTTTTTTATCCTACAAAGAAAAATCTCTGCCATGACCCAACTATCTCTCTAGCTACCACTCTATCTTGTCTGTCCCTTCTCAGTCAAGCTTCTTGAGAGATATCTCCAGAGGAGTTTCCAGTGCCTTACCAATGACTATCCTACCCACTACAGCCTTACCCCATGGTGGAAAAGTCACCACCATGTCACCAAGACCAAAGGTCACTTTATAGTCCTTATATTTTTTATACTTTTTAAAATAATGTTTTAGCTTATAAACAAAGGTTTACTTATTTAGTTTTGGAAATACAAAGAAGCACAGAGAAGTAACTCTACTAGTAATTTCATCATCTAGAGAGGATAATTATTAATATTTTGAAGTATAATTTTGAGGTATCCAGCCTTTTTTCCCTATATATTTTTACATAATTGATAGCTAGGTACATACATACTGGCCTGTAACTTGATGTTTTTATTTAAAAATATACTAAAGCATTATGAATATGGCTTGTCAGGATCTTATATCACTATGTTTTATGTCATTAAACATATTTTGTTAAATATTTATTACATTATGGCTACATATGCCTGCATAATTATTTGAGTTTTTATAATACACTTAAGTAAGTTCTCATTTTTCATTATTATAAACAATACTGTGAGTAACATACTTGGGGATATATATGTGCTGAAAATCATTATTATGCCTTTTTAAAAAATGCCTACAAATAATAACACACTCAAGTGGCACCCATATTTTTGGATTTTTGATGTATTTTGCCAAATCTATACCAAATTTCATTCTCACTAGTGTTTGAATGCTAATTTTGCTGCACAATTAACACATTGGCTAATTTTTTTATCTTTGAAAATTTGTCAAAATTTTCATTATTTCAATTTGTATTTCTCTCATTACTTATTGATGAAGCTGAAAAATTTCTTACATTGATAATTTCTATTTCTTCATTTGTGTATTTCCTGTTTATTATACTCATCCTATATTAATATTGTGGTGTCTCTATTTCACAATATGCAAACACTAATCCCTTGTCATATATTTTGGAAATACTCTTCTCAGTTTGCCTTTTAATGTTGTTTATGATTTTTTTTACCTAAAATAGATTTATATATTGAGATAGCAAAATCTACTAATTGTTTTCCTTTGATGATTTATGCCTCTAGTATAATTATATATTACATATGTCTGATTCTTTTTCAAACACTATATTTCATCAAATTAAGAGATATCATATCAGTAAGAAAGGATACTTCCCCAACTATAAACAGTGCTTTCTTATCACATTAGTTGCAAAATACTTCTTAATTTTAGAGATGTTAAAATATTTCTCATAGTTTTTATTCTCTTTCATATTTCTTTATCATTTTAAACATTTTCACTTTATAGTCTGATTTCTATATTTACATTATCAAATTATTGGTAGTGTAATCCTTTTATTTATTGGGTCCATTGACCCCCATGGTAGCTTAATTTTCTAAATGTTTCTTCAATAGTTAGCTCATATTTGTTGAAGTTTTATCTGTGGGAAACCTAGGTAGAAAACTTGTCCTCCTAAAGTAATTCTGTACTTGCTCTTGCCAAGAGCGTAGGACCACATTTTGAATTAACTTCTTGGCTCATAAATTTCCAGACCATGCAGACAGTGTAAAATTGTACCCCAAATCCACATATGAACAGGTTTGTGGCTAAGAATTTCCAGGGGAGACTTTTCGCCTTCACTCACAGCACAAGCCACAGCAGACAAGCTTCCCTGTGATCTCCCATTGCTGCTTGTGCCTTTTTCCTAATCTGGTCTCTCACTGAGAGTATAACCGTCAATAGTCCTTGAAGGGGATCTGTTTTAAACCCCTGCCTCATCTGGGGCCCAAGACCTTGTCTTCTATCCTCCATGTCTACTGAATACAATCCTCTTGATTCCTGATATTAGCAGATACCCCTGAGACAGCCAAACACATCTTCAATTTTGATATTTATTGACATTTTCTTCAGTGCCTGGTACATGATCAATTTTTTAATACCCTGAGACAACTAAAAATACACGTGTGTTTTTTATCTACAGAATGTAAAGTGTGATATTTAGTTATCAAATCAAATACATATTACTCTAATTTACAACATTTTTGTTCACCTCATCTATTCAAAATTGAGAGAGGTTTGTCAACCTTCCTGCTATGATTTTGATCTTGTCAATTCTATCTCAGTTTTGAACCCAAATTTTCTTCATTTCTCATTACTGCTGCTGTGAAATATGATGCCTTCTTTGTATGAGTCTCTCTCTCTCTCTCTCTCTCTCTCTCTCTCTCTCTCTCTCTCTCTCTCTCTCTTCTTAGATACTTCATTTCATAGAAGATTCTGAAGAATCACAAGCATATGCCAGTGTGGGATTTTTTTCATTCATTATTTTGGATCTTTTAAGGTTATTCTCATTCTGGAGACTCAAATCCTCTGGTTCTGATGTTTTTTTTTTCTATAGTTTTAAAAATTATTTCCTTCCTCTATTTCTGTGCTATTTCTGAACTACAAATAGTCAGATGTTAGGCCTTCTAGAGTGATATTCTAATTCTCTAATCTTTTTTCTCCCATTTTCCTTCTCTCCAAGTTTTAGCAGCTTTCTTCAAGTTTATTTATTGAATGTTTAAATTTTAAGAATTTGTTCTTGTTTTCTAACTATATATTTTAATAGTATTCTATTCTTGCTTCATTAATGCATTATCTTCTTTTTCTCTCTAAAGATAGTAATTATTATTTATTTGAAGTTTTCTTCTGCTCCCTGTACTGTATCTATTTCCTATGAATTCCTGTTCTCTGCTTATTTTGGCCTCTCTCCTTTTTCTTTTTTTATGTTAGAGGTTCTCTCCAAATACATGGTGATCCTTGGCTGCTTATTCACATTTAGAGTGAGACACTAAAAAGCTAAGTCAGGGGAGGGCTTCTCAGTGAGCAGTCAGAAGGCCATGATCCTTTCCTTGGGGGAACCCAGGTATCAGTATATGCACATTTTTGCTAAGACAGTTTCGTTTTCCTAGAAAAAGGATTCTGCCTTGGGGAATGTTGGGGAAGGGGATATTGGACTGCTGGATCTGGGTCGGGTGAGGTGATTAGAGCTCTCACTATTCAGTGATCCGACTATATGGAGTAGAGTACTTCACTCCCTCCTTCTCTATTTGTGGTATTCCCAAGTCCAGAGGCTCTCGGGTCTATTTTCTCTGGTCTCTGTGGCAGAGGGAGGGTTCTTTGCTTGGCTGGTGAGGGTAGAAATGGGAACTTGAAGTCACCTAATTGTTCCTCATACCAACTTTCAATAAATTCCCTTTTTTAGGCTCCATTTTATTCACACTATCTGTGAAAACTGCAGCCTCCAATTCATGAAACTTTCTAGAGTTTTGATCCTTATGTTTGACCTTACTCTCTCTGTACTCAAATATATATTACAGTTTAGGGCTTTAGGTATCTTCTAGTTTCATTAAAGATGCACTTCCTTGTTTTGAGGTGAATTATAAAAAGGAAAATGAGAAAATACATACTGCCACTTTGAAATCAGAAATCGTCATTCTTTTTAAAACATTTAAATTTTATTTTAGCTATGCTTCTTATAAATTGGATTTTATCCTGACTCAGTCTGAAAGTCTTTGTTTTCTAATAAATAAGAGTTTAATCCATGACACACTTTCTGTGTTATTTGATCTTACTTTGCCATCTTACACTGTGCTTTCAGTGGTTTTTGTCTTTTATGTTTCTTTGTACTTAGGTTTTGTTTGTTTATTGTTCCACTCTGATGATTGGGAAATTATATGTTCTTCTTTTTCTATCAGCGGTTACCCTTAACTTGAAAATATGTTTGAAAGTACATTTATATGTTAATACTCCAATAAAGCTAACTTGCAACACTCATGGAAGTTTTCCCTAGTTTTCTATTCCTTTGATCAATTTTGAATTAGAACTGATGCCTTGTCCTCTGAGTTTTTAAGCTTCCTAAATCTGTGAATACTGAGACACTACTTTCTTGTAGTTCTTTGATGTATCTCATTGTTACTTTTTGGCCTCTTTCCCTGGACTCTTTTTTCTAAACCAGTGCCTTAAATAACTACTGCTCTCTACTTCTACCTATGGCTCACTTCTGTCAAACTTCTACCCTGGACTGTCAAACCCCTTACACAGTTTTAATACAATTTGTTAAGGTCACCAGAATCTGTATCTTCTGATCTGACATTCACCCCTGAGTTTCTGACTCCTGCATTCAACTAAGTTAGCATGAATTGGATGTCCCACAATACCCCAAACTCATAATATTCAAAAGTAAACTCAGTGCTTTCTAGTAGTTAAGAGCTTCCTAGAGCCAGACTGTCTAGATTCAGACCTTGGTTGTACCATTTACCAACTATGAGATTTTAGGCAGTTATCAAGCTCTCTGTGCCTCAGTCTCATTATCTATAAAATGGGGATGATAATAGTACCTACCTTATCTAGCTGTGGGGATTAAATAATTGCAATATGTAAAGCTCATTGGAAGAGTGCTTAGCCAAGTCAGAGCAATATGTGTGTTAGTGGTTGTTTTTATTTCCTCCCCTCCTTGCCTATGTCCTGTCTCTCACTTAATGGTACCATCATTAACCACTCTCCTCGCCAGAAACCTAGGAGTCATCTCAGATATCTCTTCTTCACTTCCCCAAGTCCTGCTGATTTTTTCTCTCAAACACTTCTCAAACCTCTCTCTTCTCTCTGTCCTCCTTCTTCAGATCCAGCTAGGTTGACCAACCATCCCCATTTGCCTGAAACTGAGAGGTTTCCTGGGACATGGGACTTTTCAGTGCTAAAACCAAGACAAGTTGTTCACCCTTGGTCCAGACTTTCATCCATCCCCTTTTCCTGGACAAACATGATAGCATCCCAGCTGGTCCCCCCGATGTTACTCCTTAGGTCTACTTTCCACATCTCTTCCCCAGTGATCCTTCTAAAATAGATCTTGAACATGTTTAAACCTCCTCCACCATTTCCCATTCTCCATGACAGAAAAGGGGCAGAAAAATTCTTCAGTGTTTCAAAGCTTGGCTCCTCTTCCTCTCCACCTCTCCAACTCTGGCCACCTCCTGCAGGCCCTTCACACCGTGGTATTTGGAAATGTTCTGGAAGTCACATCCCTGCTCCTTTGCTCATGTGCTTTGCTTGGCCTGAAACTGCATTCTTCCCTTCTTCTTCTCCACCTTCCTTTTAGAACTACTATTTCTCCTTCAAGATGAAACTCAGGTATCAACTCCCCCATCTTGATGCTCTTCTCCCTTCCCTCCACATCCTCCACCCCACCCTACTCTCCACTTCCCTGTGAGCTAGGTGCTCCACCTCTGTGCTCCTGTAGAGCCTTGGTGACACAGCCATGGAAGCATTACAACACCAGAAATAACATGATCTTTGTGTGTCAATGGACTGTGATTTCCCTTCACTCAGATCCTTGTCTGATTCCTTGCTGTTCCCCCCAATCAGGAGAGCTCTGATTGTCTGAGAGATCTACTGCACTGAGCTGAAATCTTCCTTCCTTTAGGGCAGCTCTGTTTAAGCTTTAAACTCCAAGGTGGACCTATTTACCCTGATGTATTCTCTTTTGAAATGAGTTCCTGACAATGGTTTGTTTTTAATGACTTCTTTAAATAACCTGATTGTGAGTTTTTTGAAAAATCTAAACTTATCGCCCCAGTGAGTTCTCTTTTACTCCTGCACTGATTGGCTGGGGGAAATTCCAGTAGCTGTGCTTTCCTCTTTGAACTCGAATAGGTGCATGTGTGTGTTTGTACCAGTGAGTCAAATGATAAACACTGAGAGATAGAGGAAGTTCACAGTGAGCTAGAGTGAAGATATTCTGGGCTTTGAGAACAGCAGGGCTTGGGCATCGTGGCTTGGTGAGTTTAAGGGGCAGCAATGATATTATTTAGGCTGGATTTTAATTTAGATATAGAAAAGTAATGAAGGGTAGTAGAATTAGAGCTTCCGGGTATGGACAGCAGAAAGCCACCAACAGAGAACAACTAGCAGCATTTTGTTTATCCCCTCAGGCACTAAGACTGGGACCCTTTGCATATTCTACACCTGGTCCTTTCTACTGACCTTCATGGCCACATTTATAGGCTGAAATCCAAGACTCCTGTGGTCCTCAGAGGCCAAAGCCAGGCATGCCAGGTGTGTCTAGGGGTACAGACCACAGAGGGGAAATGAAGGGGAAATGTACTGCAGGTAGGTGGGAGGAGGCCCCAAGCCTACCTCTGGTTATCTAAAGGGCAGGGACATGGAGGCCCAGATCCTGCCAGGAGACACTTAGAACAGCTTGATACAGTAGCAGAAACACTCGAGTCAGAGAGCTAGGTCCCACACCTACCACTGTGAAACCTTCAGTGGGTCGCAGTGAATCCTTCCAGAGTTCTGTCTTCTCTGTGGGAATCTTGAGTTTCCCTCACCAGTTGGGTCATTTCATATGGGATACCATCCATATCATAAACTGAATGTCCCTGGCTTTCCCCCAGGCCCCAGCTCACCAGGACTTCAGTCTCCCTCTTGTCTCCCCAGGTATTTCTGGAAGGTCACGGATGAAACTTGAGTGCTCACAATCACCCAGCTAGCCATCTGGTCTATCCCACTAGGTCCCACTGCCTGCCCCTCACCCTCTACCCTGACCCCTGCAGTCCCGGCCCACTGTAACTGAGAGTTCTAGGGTACCAAAGCTGCTATAGGGTCTGTTGCACAGCAGGGGAGAAGAGAAGCCCCCTCTCTTTTTGTGTTACCCTCTGTCTTAGAAAGATTTTGGTAAATCTTTCTGTCTTTACTCACAATCCACCTGTTGTGAGTAATAGTAGAGCTGGGATTAGAACCTGAGCAGTCTGGCTGTAAAGTCTGTGCTTTGACCCTCTTCCTGGGAGAGTCTTGCATACTCTGCTGATAGATTTCTGGCTGACCTATCCCCACCTGATAAAAGTACAACAGAAATTCCGGGACATGCTTGATGCCCCAGTTTAGGATGCTGCTAGTGCCTCTGCTCTATGACAATGAAAAGGTAGATTAGTTCAGTGGTTCTCAGCCCTGCCTACAATAGGGAGCTTATTTTAAAATGCCTACATCTAGCTGGATTCCAGACCACTTAAATCAGAATCTCCACTTTTATGTTTTGAAAGATGGTTCTTATGAGTAGACAGGGTTGAGAACATTCAGATGAGATAGACTAAGGCTCTAGCACCTCGGCTATTCTGTGGTAGTGAATCATCCAAACTACTGTCCGTGTGTGAATTGAACCAGCAACCCAGAAAGGTCCTCTGAAATTCCTCACCTGGAATCCAGGCTGCTCCAATTTTCTGCCCAGTGGGACAGAGCCCCTCAGCAGCAGCTGCCTCAGGTCAGGGGTCAGTGGGCTGCCTGGGGATTGCTTTCTTTTGGCCCTTTTCTAGAGAAACCATGGGATATGGAAGGTGAAACACTTTGCCCCAGGTTCCCTGTGCAGAGGATGAACCCCTTCTACCAGTATCTTGCCCCTAGACAATTCCATGGTACAAACTGATAAGGCCTGATCTGAGTCATGGGGGTAGGTGGCCACTTTCTGAACTCCCTGTTTTGGCCCCAGGTAAATAATTTTGTATGTAATTCAACACAGAATTGAGGTCAGGAATTATAAAATTCCACCCATGACATGCCTAGCATACAGGAGCTGCTCAGGTAACTTGATAACCTGGCAAGTTCTAGCCACATCATTCCAGGTTGTGTTCAAAATTAAGGACAACAGAAACAATGAAAGACCCAGGGGCAAGAGCAGCCTAGTAGCAGTTTCTGCAGGATTGTCACTGCTCTGAGTCACTTGCAGGAAGACAGCTGCAGACCCCATGTGCTCGACTGAAGAAACACATCAGAGTCCAGGGTGGGAGAAATTGGCAAGGCCATCTGTCACAAGGGTGATACATGAGCTGCCTCTTTGTTGCAGACAGTGACAAACACCTTCCGGACAGCCAACATCCAGATCCAGAGCCAGGACCAGAGGCTGCTGACACTGCTGCTGGACAAAGACAATCGGCGTACTTTCAGGGATGTGATCAGGTAAAGCTGGGCCTGCCATCCCTAGGGTTCCATGCCTCATGGGGCAAACCTAAGCAGCAGCCAGCCCCTACCATCCTGCCTCTAGCCCAGAATACCTGGCCAGAGGGAGATCCTGTGACCAGCAAATGTCCCTAGTGGGCATGGACTTAGGCCACTGTTCTATGACTTAAATCCAGGAAGAAAGGCAAATGAACGGCTAACCCTAGGCAGCAGCTGATATTAAAATTTCCCAAGATTCCTCATGAATACTCAGCCTGTAGCCCTCCTGATCCAATCCACAGTGCTGGCACTGGCGCCTCCAATACTGGCTATCCTGCTGTGGCAGCTGTGCTCCAGTTAATGTGACCCTTACTGGTCTCCCCCGGGCAGGTGTATTAGGGTAAGGAAGGCATACACAGTGACCCATCCAGGTATGTCATCCTCACCCAGTGTTTTCCCTAGGCCTAAGATGCTCTTTCTTGTCCTAACATTTACTCTTCCTTCTATTGGGCCCTCTCTGCTAGACCCTACAATAAAGAAACTACCTTTAAAATCTCCAGGGAAATTTGACCCCTGAGATCCATTTCCTGAGCTGGCCTTTCTCCACCCACAGGTTTGAGGTTGTTTGCTGCCCAGAGCCATGTTCTGGGATCCAGAAGTCTAAGCCACTTTGGCTTAGTTCACACCAGCAGAAGGAAATGGAAAGGACCAAAGCCAAGCCCAAACCCCTTCTAATGCCCATCAACACATTCTCCGGCATTGTCCAGTGAGCCTGAAGGGGCAGTGGAAGAACTGAATCTGAGAGCCACGGGTCCAAGAGGAAGGATACACTACCCCACCAGTCCCAAACACACACCAATGGACGGAGCTAGGTCAGGAGGCCCTAGGCATCTTCTTGCCCTAATTAGGAGCCAGTAAGTGCCCAGAACACAAGAGGCTGGCTGTGGTGGGTAATGGAGCAGGTTTACATGAAGGCTCAAGGATGGCCCAGGCAAAGCTGCATACATACAAAGCCCAGCTCTTTGCACAAATGTCCACTCTTTCATTGATTTTCAATTCCCACCTCTCCCACTCAAGCTCGGCACTTACCCCTTAAGATCAAAGTGTCCAAGGCCCTGTGCCCTAGGGGGAAATGAGAAGTAGGCAAAGGCAACTATACCTCCTCCTCCTGAGTCTGCTCCCTTCTTTCACTTTGGCATCTGCCCACCTCACCCAATCCTAGGCAGCCACCTCTCTCAGTTGAGAGGAAAGTGTCAGATTCAATAAATGCACACTAAAGTGTTTCTACTTTTATCTAATACCAAGCAATATTTATGTTTTAATAAAGATTAGGAGCAGTACTTCATTTAACCTAATGAATTATCTTAGGCCAGGTAAGAGTTCTGTGAAGTATTTATTGGTGTGTTCTATCTAACTGCCTACCCCTTTCCTCATTCACATTGGCTTAGGGACTCCTGACCAACATTGTCCCAAAACAAAGGTGGGAATGCAGGCTGGTTTCAGAGAAACCAGAGATTAAGAACATCAAAATTATTGGCTTTTGAGTTTGAAAATTTAAACCCACATGTATAATGACACAGAACCAGTTCCCTCACCCCCAGGACTAGGTTTGAGGTGAGGGAAAAAGTAATAGAGAGAACATGAAGGCTTGACTTGAGTTCATCCCTGTTACCTGGGCAGAATCCCCAGGTATCATCGGTTGGGAGTAGAGGTGGAGGGTGGAAGAATCGCTTCTGCATTTGGAGATCCAATAGTAGGGAGGTAGGCACTCCACTTTTGACCTCATTGTCCCAGGAATGGGGACAAGTCCTAGAACACATTCTCAATGCCTATGGGAATAGCATAAAAAGGGTTGCCTGGGGCATCTAGGTAGATGGGCCCAAGAGCAGCCTTAGAGAGAGTCCCTGTGCCCCACTGGGCATGAGAAGCGGGTGAGGTTTTCTCAGGTAGTTGAAAGCAAACAAGCCCAATGGGGTCTGACAGTAAAAGGAAAGTGGTGCAGATGTAAGTGGCAGTGGGGACCACAGACCTAAATCTTATAATATGGACAGCAGCATGGCAGAGTGCCTGCCCCTCAGTGGAGATCAGCCCTAGACAGGTGAAGACTGAGGAGTAGATAGCTGTGAGATCATCCACTGAAGCTTCAGAACCCAGGGAGGAGAGAGAGTAGGGACAGCCCTCAATAGAACTGAGGTGGTTTTAAACCAGAAGTGATTGACATCACTGAATTTGAGTGAGTTTACCTGGAGGTGGTTAGATTTATTTTCCTGCCACTGGGGTGATTTATATCAATTTAAGCATTCATAGTTACTAGGTTCTTTAAACATTCACAGTGTGTTAGGTGAAGGCTCTTGGCCTCCTCCCTCAATAATCTATCAGCTTGCAATGGAAGCAAATGATAGACCAAATTCTGCTACACATACACCACCCCCCTCGCTCCCCACCCCCAGCCAAATTAGGTGCTCTGAAGAAACGTGGCACAAAAATTTCATTCAATCAGTGGTTGGACACTGGACCATATTGGAGTAAGGCCTATGGCACCACTCCAAAGGATCTGAACTATAGGAATATTTAGGTTCTTAAACTGTATTCACTGAGGGAGGAAATACTCCAAAAAAATTATAACCAATCCATGTGACTAGACACCACTAAATTTGCCAGTGAAATTTTGCCAATTAATGAAGCTAATTAATGAAACCACTTCTGTTGTTCTAACATTGTTGAAGAGCTAGTATTTGCTGCCTCTGTAGTGTGGCTTTTTAAATATTAGCTGACCACCTTTGGAGTGTGTACTTCCTAAATGGGCAACTTAAGTGTAGATTAAAACTATCCAATACATATATACTGTTTCGGCGTCTGGGATGACCTCCTGGATGGGGTGCTGGAGTGCCACTCCAAGACCCCTCAGCTGTCAGCCCTCTCTGGGAATTGTCCAAACTGAAGAAAATTGTGTCTACCTTCCAGGGGGAGCTCATATCCAATGAAACAGCTCTAAGTCCTGGAGACAAAAATAGCTGCCTCACTGTAGCTTTGATTCTGAAGGAAGCAGAAAATAAAAAAGATAAACATGCGAAATATAAACCAATAGTGTGTTGGAAAGTGAATAATACATGTTATGGATTAAAATAAAGTAGGGAAGAGGAGTGTGCGAGTCTGGGGGAGGGTGAGATTTGGATTTCAGTGACAGTGAACAGGGATGGTCCTTGAAAGTAACAGAGTGGCCCGTGATCAGAGGGCATTTGAGTAAAGACATGAAAAAGATGAGAGAACTCATATCATGGCTTCCATTCTCGCCACCCCATCCCACTCCCTGTGACAGTTTCACTCGCCTGAAGCACTTTAGAGATCTTAAATTCGTGGGCGACGCGAAGCAGCCTCGGGAGCCTGGGGGCCCAACTTGGAGCGCACCCTGCAGGCCTTAGGCTGCGACCTTCGCGCACCTGCATACGTCCCGCAGGTGAGAGAGAGGAGGGCCCGCGTTGCGGGAGGCAGGGGATGCGGAGGGCGAGGAGGCCGCGGAGGCCGCGGAACCTGGCAAGTGCAGCCTGCAGGTGCGCCGGCCCCGCCCCCAGGTGCACTGCCGCTCGGGGCGGGGCCACTTCCGGGCCAGAGGCCGGACGTGAGGGATGAAGTCAACCGTTGACCTGGTGACCGCAGCACAGCTAGAGGCTGGAGGCACCTCCCTCTAGCTCCTCCGCCCGACCCTCCCTCCCGGGGACATGGCGTCGGGCCCTCCCCGGCCGCGGCCACACCCGCCGAGTGCCCCGCTCCGCCCTCCGCCGGCCCAGGTCTGACGGAGCCGGGCAGCCATGAACGCCAATCCCCAGTGGGACATCAGCAGGACGCTGGGAGTGTCCAGGCTTTTCCAGTTGGTGTGTGGGGTCCGGGATGCCTGCGTGACTCCGTTTCTGACCCTCTACCTGAGGCAACTGGGCTTGGCCGCGCCCTGGGTGGGCATCCTAATGGGAACCAAGCACCTGATCGCAGCCTTCTGGGCTCCTTTCTGTGCCTTCCTTGCCAAAAGCTACCAGAAAAGAAGGGTGCTTCTGATAGGCTCGCTGCTTGGCTCGGTGGGAGCCAGCCTGTTGATGGCCCTGGTGCCGCCTCTGGACAAAGATCTGGGATACCACTCCTGTAATGGCAGCCACAGCGTGACCACCACAGTCCTACCTCCCAGGGTCGCACTAACTCTGAACTTCACCTCAGCCCAAGAGCCAGCCTTAAACCACCCTGCGGAGGCGCCCAGCCTCCCAGACAAGAGGAGTACAGGGATCTGGGACGCCTCTGGCTTCAGAAAAGAACCTTTCAGTCATCTGCCCAGCTACTTTGTGGGCTCCACTGAAGGAGCCGAGACCACATCTGGCGTTCTCCTCCACCCTGTCACATCAGGGATGATAAATAATACCTGGGAAAGTGCTTTTAAGGTGGTCAGTACTGCTCTCCTTTTGCTTGCTCAGGATTCAGCACTGGGAAGTCCAGCCAACTTGTCAGTAACCAAGGGGAACATCAGGGCCCTTGACCTCTCCTGGGAAGGGTTGCAATGGACTTTCATTCTCTCCTTGGGGTCTATGGTGTTCTGGGAGCTGCTGACGGCCCCTCTGGAGCAGGTGGCGGATGACAGCCTTTATGAGTACTTAGATTTTGTGGATGCAACTGACCGTTACAAAAACCTTTGGATCTGGAGGCTGCTAGGCATGTCGGCAGGTGTATGTGGCATTGCAGCCTTGGTGGGGCAGCTGGACTGCTTCCTGATGACAAGAGGCCCCCGAGGTGTGGTACACTTCTATGGCTACTCGCTGGTCAGCACCCTGGCTTTACTGGTGAGCATCGCATTTCCGGTTCCTGTCTACAGGAGGCGGGAGCCCAGCTACAATCCCGTCAAAGTACTGTCTCTGGTAGGGAGTGATCCCCGCCTTATTCTTCTAGCCTGCACTGTTTTTCTGATAGGAGCCGCCACCAGCACAGTACAGAATTTTCTGTTCTGGCACATGAAAGACCATGGGAGCAGCGAGCTGGTCATGGGTTTCTCTGTAACCCTGAGCTTGCTGGGGGAAATTCTACTTTATCCATTCAAAACAAGGTTGCTCAGGAAACTGTCCAGGGTGGGTTCCGTGGGGCTGGGGCTAGGCTGCCTTTCAGGGCAGCTGCTGTACTACTCTTTCCTCTGGAGCTGGTGGTCTGTCCTCCCTGCTCAGATCATGAGTGCCATCAGCAACGGGGCTCTGTGGTGGGCAGTGGAGGCCTCAATAGAGGACCTAGCCACTCCCAGAACAGAGAGACCTTTGAGTACCATGTTCAGAGGATACTTCTATGGGGGTGGGGCCAGCCTGGGCAGCTTTGTGGGGGGCTTCGTTGTGATGCACTTCAGCCTGGCTGTGCTCTACCAGGCCAGCTGTGTGGTCCTGTTGCTCTGGCTGGCCCTGTTCCTGTCCATTCAGCCAAAACTGCCTCAGGAGCGGAAAATCAACTACTCAAAGCTGCTGGCTGTGGAAGCGAGTGATACCAGTGACTCTGAGCAGGAGACTGAACGGGACTGGCTTGTGAAGGCCATGAGGGAGGAACACTCAGACTGGAAGTGCTAAGAGAAAGTCAAGATGTGCTGATCTTGGAATAAGCCAAAGTACTAGACAAAACTCAGTCTGCTGAGGACAAAACCCATGAGTCCTACCTCGGGCTTCAGGGAGCCTTGGGAGAGGGAAAGCATGTCTGCGCTGAAGCCCTGCTGGATCATCTCATTGTATGATTTTCTTTACTTTTCTAGTAAAAGAAGACTTCACTTTTTGTAGTTCAATCTTTTTCAAATAATGGAGAAGAAATACATTTGATAAAAAGCAAAACAAACAAACAAACAAACCCTTCATGTTTATCACATCTTGCTGTATAAGGTTTGCAAGAGCTTTACTAATACTGACTCCGCTGCTATTGATTCCAGCCATTGCTAGAGTGCTCAGATCCTGGCAGTGCCAGGGAGGCAATGGGGACCTGCAGGATTCAGGTGGCAGAGGAGGCAGCTGGCTTAGATTGAGTCATGTACATTCCTCTGGGTCCTGAGCCTGGGGCATGAGCCTGATCCTATTAAAGCCATGCTGTGGGCAGGTAAGACTTGTAATAAAAACCGAAACTCTTCTCCCACTGATATACAGGTGCCCACACTCACACCCAGGTACTTAAGTTTCCAAAAAGAGAAAATGACGGGAAATGTAATATGTGTTCAGGGGAGAGAGGTTAATATGTATTCAGGAGGAGAGTGGAGGTTAATAGGTTTATTCATTTTTATTCTCAGATGTGTTCTGGCGATTTGGTATTTTACTAGCCTCTATTTGTGAAGAATTGTGTTACTTATCATGGGAAATACAACAATGAATAAAATATATAGCCTCTACCTTCAAGAAGCTATTAGTCTAACTGAGAGATTGACTTCTATTCATACACGCATACACAGGAAGCCCAGGACACTGAAAAATTCCATTAAAAAAAAAAGGCATTACAGGAGGTTAGGAAAGGGATACGTAATTTCTGACTCAAGAACTCAAGGAAGATTTTGTGGAATTACATTTAAGTACGCTTGAAAAATAGTAATCCTAATAGGTAGAGAGGGGGCGGTACCTCGGGGAAGGGCATTCTAAGCAGAGGGAACATCATGAGCAAAGTTATAGAGCTAACTGTAACTTGATCTCTCACCACAACCTGGGAATAAAATCAAATTTGTTACCTGACTTTGTTCACTCATAATAACAAGATAGCGAGATTATATATATATATATATATATATATATATATATATATATATATATATGAAACCATCACCACAATCAAAGTAGTGAACATATATATCACCCCAAAATTTTCTTCTATCCCTTTGTTCACTCTCCTCCCTCTCCCTCTACCCTGGCCCTAGACAGCCTCTGATCTGCTTTCTGTCACTAGATATATAGTAGTTTGTATTTTTAAAGACTATAGTACATACTTTTTTGTGTCTTAACTTCTTTCACTTGTCATAATTGCAGTGATTTCTGACACCAACTACCTGGAGTTAGGCCAAACTCTACAGGTTAAGGGTACACAACTGCCTTCAATTCAGACACATTCACTTCTGACTAACTGGCTACAAATTTTGGAGTCCCCATTCCCCCATCAGTTTTAAGAATTCACTAGAAAAATTCTCAGAACTCAAGAAAGCACTATATTTTGATTACAGTTTTATTTTAGTCAAAGGACACAAATTAGAATTAGCCAAAAGAAGAAATGTGAAGCATCATGTCCTCTCCCTGTGAAGTCAGGATACATCATGCTCTCAGCACACTGATGCATGACAATACACTGATGCATGACAAGTATTACCAACCAGAAGGACTCACCAAACTTTGGTGTCTATGGTTTTTTAGGAGTTTCATTACATAGGCATGATTCATTGAATCACTGGCCTATTAATCGATCTCTCTCTCTTCCTCAGAAATCAGGCTACCAGGATATCATGTGGCTCAAAGCCCCATATTTCTGATCACATGGTTGGTCTTTCTGGCATGGACAACTCCATTCTAAGTCATCTCATCCACATAAACACAAGTGTGGTCTGAGAGAACCACCATGAAAATTCCAAGGATTTAGAGGCTACCTCCCAGGAACTAGGGGCAAAAGCCATCCAGAAGTTCTAACAGAAAACATGTACAGAAACAGAACAAGACAGGACAAGCTAAATGTCAAGTGGGAAGTTCAAACAGTCAGTATTTCGTATTTCACAAAGTCTGGGGCAGGTGTGACAGTTGAAGGTTGGACATTCAGAAGACAGCATCACAGAGATGATGAAGTCTGCCTGCATATTAAAAGAAGGACTGGGTCATAAAAACTTAGTCTTCAAGTTGTGACTTTACTCTGTTGACTACCCAGTGGGTCAGTTAAGCTTCATAAAATCAAAAGTAAACAAATTCTTAGCTCTCAGCATTATGGCTATCAGAGATATTGAGTCCTAACATATCTTGGTTCCAGTTAAGACAAAAGTAAATATCGAATGCTCCATTAATTTTTATTCTCAGTCTTATTTAAATCATTACTTCCCAAATGAGTTTTGTAGAACATTTAATCCTAGTAGGGTGGGAATGGGAGCATTGAAAAAGGATTCTGTGTGGCTAACCAAACAGGGAAACAATGTAAATTATGATCACCTCTTAGAAACTTGCAATATATATAAGCAATTAAAGACTCCGAAAATCCCTGTAGTCAACAAACTTATTTAGCTCTGTTGGACCTGTAATTCCCCTTTCATATCCAGTAACACAACCTTCTTCCAGGTAACACTGACCACTATCTTGTAGAACTAGTATTCCTTAGAAGAGACTTTGGAAAACACCAATGTTGGTAGTTTTCTCTGTGACCTTGTCAACTCACCTGAGTTGGTACTCAGTGACAAATCTGGGTTCCCACACCCTGACTGGCAAGAATCCCGGGTATCCCTGCTAAGAGCTTGACAAAGCTTATCTCATTAAGTTAGAGCATCAACTGATTTCACAGGTGAAGTAACCAAGTTTCAGAAAGGTTCAAATTCAAAACCAGTTCTGTGTGATATCAGAATCATGGCAGAGTAAGAGATCTCCCTGGATCTCTCCCTTTGAAATAATGAACTGACTGTCTGAAACTCAACAAATAACACCCAACCTGCACTCAAGCACATCTGACAAATCTTCATGTCAGAGCTTCGAAAGGTCATACCCAGGCAAGTCTGCAGGGTAGACTGGAAGGAAAAAAGAAGCTTCCATATGCAGCTAGAGCTCCCTGAAGACAAAGGGGGAAGGGAGAAGTTGAAGTCAGTTCCCCAAACAGCCCTGTGTGAGGGATCAGAGTTTTCTGCACAGAGGAGCCCAGGGATAAGAGCAGAAAATGGAGTGAGAACTAAGTGTGGCAGGGAAATAGCTCTGTCTTAAGAACCACTGTTGCCAAGAGAGAAGTTGAGATACAGAGCCTGGCAGTGCCCCTGCCCCCATCAACCCAGAGCATGCCCTCCTCCCATCCCATATCCTCCCAGACTGAGCACCACAGAGCCCCAGAAGAATTTGTGCAACAGGTACTGAAACATAAACTACGGTCAGTACCACAGCCAGGTGGTAGGACCGAGGAGATCTGATTGTGGATCAAATATTAGTTTTTAGACGGGGGTGGGGATGGGGAGAAGCATTTTAGCCTCAAAGTAGAGATCCAAGAGGCTTGGATGCCACCTACTGGAAATCAAAAGAAAAGCCTCTCAACTGGCTAAAGAGAGACTTCTATATAATAAATCTTCTTTTTGAGAAAAAAAGGAAAAGAAAAAAGCAGAGTGCACACTTATTAATGCCCAGGTGGAGTAATCCAACAAACGCCATGAACAACCAAGGCGAAAGGTGGCCCAGAAAAAAAGAGAAAAATCTCTGAAAAGTAAGGTTAAGGACATAGAAATATATGTGATTTAAATGATGAAAAATTCAGGATTGCATGTCTGAAAAAACTCAATGAAATGCAAGATAAATCTGATCAACAATTCCAAAAACATAAAATTAAAATAGACCAACAGAAGAGTTTTTTAGTAAGGAGGTCGAGACCCTAAAAAAAGAACCAAATAGAACTTCTGGAAATAAAGAATATATTAAAAGAGATGAAGAATGAAATAGCAAGCTTAAGAAATAGAGCTGACCAGATGGAGGAAGGAATCAGTGATATTGAAAGCAGAAATCTGGAAATTAGAAGGAAAAAGAGAGAGACCTGAGAATTAAAAAAAAGAAAAAAGAAAAGAAAAGAAAGAATTATACAAGAACTATCTGACATTATCAGAAAAATAAACATAAGAATAATGGGTATACTGGAAAGAGAAGAGAAGGAGAAGGGAACAGAGAGCATAATAAAACAAATAATTGAACATCTTCAAACAAAAATTGAGAAAAATTTCCAAAATCTAAGGAATGAGCTTGATCTTCAAATTCAAGAAGTAAATAGGACACTCAGTTATCTCAACACACACAAAAAAGCCTTCTCTAATTATATTAAAATTGTCAAAAATTAATGGCAAAAAAAGAATTATCAAAGCAGCCAGAAAAAAAGAAGACAGTAACCTATAAAGGAAACACCATTAGACTATCTTTGGACATCTCAGCACAAAACTTACAAGCAAGAAAGGAGTGGAACCAAATATTCCAATTATTAAGCAAAAGGAATTACTAACCAAAAATAATGTATCCAGCAAAGCTCTCCTTTAGATACAAAGGAGAAATAAAGTCATTTACAGACACAGAAAAGTTGAGGAAGTGCTCTGCTACAAGGTCTGCATTACACAAAATACTGAAGGAATCATCTCATGTGAGACTGAAGGGTAAAAAATACATAACTACGAATAATACAACCAATAGGCAGACAGAAGCAGGATAGTGCAGCCCATGTTAAGAACAAGGTTTTATAAATATAAACATTAAGATGATAACTGATACTGCAAGTTAGAAACAAATGCATACATAGGGACAGTTTGAGACAACAAAAACAGAAATGGGAGGGAGTAAAGATCCAAACTTTATAAAGGGGTATGGAGGTAAGGCGCATGCAGAAGAAAATGAACTACTGCATGTATAACTATCTTTTATATCATCTTAATGGTAAGCACACACCAAAAATCCAGAACTGAGAACCATAACATAAAACAAGAGGGACCAGAGGGAAAATCCACAAAACCCTACCAAATTAAAACAATAGGAGCACAAAGACAAAGAAACAATGAAAACACTGAGGTATCAAAAAACAAAGAATAAAATAGCTATAGAAAAACCTCATATTTCAATAATAACCCTAAATGTAAATGGTCTGAACTCAACAATAAAAAGGCACAGAGTTGCAGATTGGATCTTCAATAAAACCCAACCATATGCTGCCTTCAAGAGACACATCTCAGGTGCAAAGATGAATATAGACTCAAAGTGAAAGGGTGGGAAATTATATTCCAAGCAAATGGCATCCAGAGAAAAGTGGATGTACTTGTACTTATATCTGATAAAATAGACTTCAAGATAAAAATGCTAAAGAGAGATACTGAGGGATATTTCTTAACAATAAAGGGAATCATACCTCAAGTAGACATAACACTTAACATTTATGCCGCAGTCAGGGAGCCCCTCAATATATAAAACAATTATTAACAGAACTAAAGGGAGAAACCAACCAAAACATGATCACAGTAGGGGACCTAAATGTCCCACTGTCTGATATGGATAGATTATCCAAACAGTAAGGAGATAATATTCTTAAATGATACATTAGATCAATTGGAAATAATTGGCATTTACAGAGCCTTTCATTCCAAAGGAGCTGCTTATACATTCTCTAGTTTACAAGGAATATTCTCAAGGATAGACCACATGCTGAGGCACAAAACTAGCCTCAACCAATATAAGAGAATAGAAATTATACCAAGCGTATTCTCTGGTCATAATGCTTTGAAGCTGGAGATCAACTGTAAAAAGAAAGTGGGAAGAACCACAAATACATGGAGATTAAATAACATGCTACTGAAGAATGACTGGGTCATAAGAAAAATAAAAAGCAAGATCAAGAGATACATAGAAATGAATAAGAATGAAAGCACATCATATCAAAATGTGGGGGACATGGCAAAACTGGTAATAAGAGGAAAGTTCATATCATTACAACCCTATCTCAAAACAAACAAACAAACAAACAAAAAAACAAGAACAAGCCAAAATAAACAACCTAACACTACATCTTAAAAAACTGAAAAAAGGACAAATGAAGTTCAAAGTCTGCAGAAGGAAGGAAATAATCAAAATTAGAGCAGAATTAAATAAAATTGAGAATAATAGACAATAGAAAAATGCAACAAAGAGTTGGTTCTTTGAGAAGATTAATATAATTGACAAATCCCTGGCTAGCCTCTTTAATAAACAATTCTAGGAAAACTGGAAAGCCACATACAAAAGAATGAAACTAGAGTATTGTCTAACACTAAACACCAAAATTAACTCTAGATGGATCAAGAACTGGAATGTAAGACCTGAAACAATAAATTACTTAAAAGAAAACATAAATACTAAACTCATGGACCTTAGAGAGAATTTTATGAATTTGACCTCAAAGGCAAGGGAAGTCAAAGCAAAAGTAAATGAGTGGGACTATAGCAACTAAAAAGCAAAAGAAATGATCAATAAGACAAAGAGGCAACCATCCAAATGGGAGAATATATTTGCAAACAATGAGGGCCTAATATCCAAAATATATAAAGAACTCCTACAACTCAATAACAACACCACTAACAACAGTCCAATTAAAAAATGGGCAGAGGACCCTAACAGACACTTCCCCCACGAAGACATATGAATGGCCAACAGACATATGAAAAGGTACTCAACTTCACTAGTGATTACGAAAATGCAAATCAAAATCACAATGAGATATCATCTCACACCTGTAAGAATGGCTATCATCAACAGGACAAGTAATAACAAGTGTTGGAGAGAATGTAAAGAAAAAGGAACCCTCATACACTGCCAGTGGGACTGCAGATTGGTACAACCACTATGGAAAACAGTAAGAAGTTTCCTCAAAAAACTAAGATTTAATTACCATATGATCTAGCAACCCCTCTTCTGGGTATTTACCTAAAAACCTGAATAAATCTTCAAAGATATATGCACCCTGATGTTCATAGCAGCATTATTCATGGTGGCCAGGACATGGAAAAAACCGAAGTGTTGATTGGTTAAAGAAGATGTAGTACATATATACAATGAAGTATTACTTCGCTATAAGAAAAGATGAAATACTGTCATTTGTGACAACAGGATGGATCTTGAGATAATCATGCTAAGCAAAATAAGTCAGACAGAAAAAGTTGAAAACCACATGATATCACTCATATGTGAGATATAAATCTAAAAGCAACAAACATGACAAACAGAGACTCATGGACATGGATGGTGGATTAGTGGTTACCACCCACCTCCCTACCTCAGGGAAGGGGAGAGGTAGATAGGAGTAAAACAGGTCAAATATTTGGTGATGGTGGAAATCTAACTATGGGTGGTCAACACAAAATGTGAAGATTTTACCAGCCAGTGTATATATGACATACTGTTGAATTGTACACTTGAAATTTACTGAATTTTGTTGATCAATGTTAGCCCAATAATTTTTGAATAAAAAAATGCACTATGCTAAACAAAAGGAGCCTGACATGTAACAGTGTGTATTGTATGCTCCTATTTGTATAAAATTCTAGAT
Organism: Macroglossus sobrinus; assembly: GCA_004027375.1. Classification (NCBI taxonomy): domain Eukaryota; kingdom Metazoa; phylum Chordata; class Mammalia; order Chiroptera; family Pteropodidae; genus Macroglossus; species Macroglossus sobrinus. The sequence goes on from PVKZ01003211.1 coordinate 58,416, forward strand.
TAAGTAAAGTTAATCTGTAGTGAAATAAAGCATGACAGAGGTTGCTAGTTTAAGGAGGAAGGATGAGGTAGGGAGGTGGGTGTAATATTGACAGGAAAGGGGTATAAAGAAATTTTCTGGGGTTCATGGAAATGTTCTACATCTGGATTTAAATGGTGGTAGCATGGTAGTATCCATTTGTCAAAATTATTTAATCAAACAGTAAGTAGGCTTAAAATTAGGCTTTTTATTATATGCAAAGTATATCAAAGTTGATTAACAAACAGAAAAAAAAAAGTTTTGTTTGAACTCATCCTCTCATTCTCTTTGTTAAAACTGTTTCTGATAAATGGAGAGGCCATTCCTAGCAAGGGAGCAAAAGATGATCAGAGGCAGGGGCATGGCAGGGAAGAGTCACTAAGCTGGCTTGCAGATTGTGTATAAGAAGTCATGGAAAATAAGGATGGAGACATGGGTTGGAATCAGATTGTGGACATCCTAAATATCACCCTAGGAGAAAGGAAACTCACACATGTTGAACTGTGCCTGCCCATTCTGTGCCTAAAACCTGCATATGATAACACTTATAATCCTCACAACAATATTAATGCTAATTTTACAACAGGGGAAACTGTGGCAGAAGAGGTGAACTGCCTTACCTGTTCTGGGTCATGACTATTAGGTTGTGGAGCACAGTTTGAATCCAGAGCTGACCACTATAAATCCCATGTCCTTCCTCTAAATATCATGCTGCTTCTAGGAAGTGAAGATTTTACCAGCCAATGGACAGTCACCGAATGTTTTTGTCTCTCTCTTGCCAGTTGCATTGTGAACAATATGTCTGAATTAGGGGAGCTTCTGAGGGCTGGAATGTCTGTTTTGGACAGACCATTGCAAGTGTCCAGGCAGGAAGGGGCTGCATCTCAAAAGTGTGTGAGGATCTAATGACAAGATAAGTGCTATGAACTGAATTCATACACTGAAGCCATAACCCTCAATATTTGGTGGGGCCTTTAGGAGATATTTAGAGTTAAATGAGGTCATAATGGTAGGAACCTAATGTCTTTATAAGAAGAGGAGGAGGAGGAGACACCAAAGAGCACTCATGTACATTCTCACTCTCCACCTCTCTCTCCCCATCTCTTTCCCTCCTCCCCACCCCTGCCCTATTCCCCACCCCACCCCTATCCTTAGCCCACTCCATTCATTCATGCACAGAAGAGTGCACAGAAGAAAAGCCATGTGATGGCCAGTGAAAAAGAAGATAAGCCAGGAAAGAGGCCTCATCAGAAATTGAAATACCAGCATCTTGATCATGGACTTCTAGATCATGAACTCTAGAACAGTGAGAAAATAAATGTTTGGTTATGGCAGCCAGAGAAGACTAATGAAGTATGCAAAGAAATTTTAGAGGTGGAATCAATAATATAACCTTTGGTTTTTGATTGGATAATGAGGTGGAGGGTTAAGGAAGAAGAAAGTATCAAAGATTATGAATGATTTTGCAATTTTGAACCCATGTAATGAGGACGAAAGTCTGTAGAAATGGCAGAATTCAGAAAGACAGAAAATCAATACATAAATCATAAATTAAAGACAATACAGCAAAAACATTACTCCTAATCCTACAATAACTGACTGTCACAGACCACAGACATCACCATTTGGTGACACTTGTGATGTGGGGAAGAACAGAAAGCATTCCCAATATCCAGGTTTTTCATAGCCACATTTCTGAAACTTTACTTTTTTCAACCTGGTTGAGAAATAGCTTGGAGAAATGAGGTTAGATTAGACAGAAGTTCTTTTCAGTACTTGGAGCCTATGGTTTATGATAGGAAGGTGATTTGGTAAGGTGTCTTCTGTTATAGAGGGAAGATTAAGATGTGATCTCTTGGGAAAATTTAGCTTCCAAGTCTGAAAAACAAGGGCCTTGCATTCCATCATGATCTTCAAAATTTATGCCACACGACTCACATGCTTTCTCCTATAAGCAGCCCCAGGTATTTCTTCTTGAGAAGACAGGCTACTCTAATGCTGCCACGGTCACTCCTCCCACCTCAACCCTTCTCATCTGGCAGAATAACATGGCATCCTGGAACCCAAAGGATGATAGGGCATTAAATGACTGACTGTTCATTTCCTTCTCTGAACCTAGTACTAAGCCCCTGGTCTAGTGTGCAGTGTGGGAATATTGAGCACCAAATCCTAGCCCTAGAAGAGAGATAGAGCCCCTAGCCCTGCTTACCCTCAAAGCCAGGGCCTATGGGGGTAGTGAAAAAATCCAGAGGATCAATCTGTGGGGACTGGAATTGAGTGCCTGTGGGTGAGGGCTTCAGTGTGGGGTCTGTGGTGGAAAGGGAGCCGTGAGTAGACACCTTCAGTGCAGGGAACTCATTCCTGGTGGCACTGAACCTTCTACTCCTTCACCACAGCTTAATTTATGTCAACCATCATAGGCCTCAGCCTTAGACTCTTGTATCCTCTCTACCCTTTGCAAAAGATGAGGGCATCCTCTGGGCCTGAGAAGCCATTTTATGGAAAGGCCTTATGCTAGAGCTGAAGAGGGCTCCTGAGAGCAAACCAAGACAAGAAGGAAGGAAAGGAAGAAGGGATTCCACCAGCAGTTTATTGGGAGCCGTTCTTACTGAATGCCCTACAGACAGGGTTAAAGTTGCCTGCAAGCTAGAAGTTTTCAGGGCAAGTGGGCTCATTAATGGATAAGCTCGTTACTGAAGGAGGAAGTTTGGCTTAATGGAAAGAGTTGAATGTTCCTTGCCCCAGGGAATAAGAGAGGGGGTGGGAACAGGAACAAGGATGTTTTGAGAGAATTTATGTAAAGGTCAGCAATCGTTTGCATATGTAGGGGTGCTGCTTCTCATGCACATCCTAGGGTATAAATATGCTGTGCTTAATTAACTCGTGGCTCAGTATTCACTGTTAGCCCTCCCAACTCTATCTCCTGTCTCTCTCTCTCTCTTTTTTTCTCAATCCTCACTCCCCATATCAGGAACTGTCCAATCTTAGCTGGCTGGCACCGGCAGCAGTTCAGAAGCTTTCCACCAGAGGACACCAAAAATGCTGGGAAAACTCCCTACCAGCTTCCCTGTCCTGTGCCCTCTCTTCTCAAACCTCCAGCTCAGGCTGAGACAAGCTCCCTGAAGAAGCTTTAGTTCTTGGAGCTTGGAACTAAAGGAAAAAAATCCAGTTGAGCTAGCTTTGTGTGAGAAACAAGAGGTAGGTCCAGGAGAAGGACCTGGGTAAAGAGGAAGCTACAAGGGTTTGCACTGGACTTGACCAGTAAGAAACACAGGTACCAAGAGCCATGCCAGCCCAGAGCAGCCTAGAGCAGCCCTGGGCATCTCTTCCTTAGGAAACAGGCTACCCTAATACCACTTATTCTTTGTCAGAGTGAGTGGGAGTCAGTGTGTGTTAAAGAAACAGGAGAAATTATTTTACGTACCACTTGAGTTTTCTAGAACAGATAAGGGGCCACATAGGATCAGAGCCACAATAATATTAGTTTCACAGATCCTCACCTCTTGCTCCTCAGCCCCCATCCCTTTCCAACCTTGGCTGCCCAAGTCTCACCAATTTATATCTGAGTACCTTCAGAGGGTCTCTGAGTGTTTGCAAATAAGTCTGATCTCACCAGGCATTCACCAGGTCCCCACTATCAACGGAAAATGATGAGAGGGTTTGTCATGGGAGACCTTTAAGAAAATCCTGAGACCCTCTTATATCATGTTACAATGTTCTCAGGAAGCAGGAGGCATCAATAGTCTTTCTATTGTTCTTGGCAAATTATGTCAAAATCCGTGTGCCCTTTTCTCAAAAAAGAGACTATATTTCAGGAAAGAGAAACTCTAACACATGCTTTTGCTTAGAGTTTGTACTGGCTGGCTTTCTAGGTTTCTGTTGGACAATAGTGGGAAACTTGTCTTCAGTGAGGTGGATTAGGCAAGAGATCCACTGAACTTTTCTCAAATGAGGTCAGAAAGCTGTGAATGGGCACCACCAGGGATCCACCAATTTTCTAAGGAAAATTGTAAGAAAGATCTGAATATCTTCCCTTTTATGACAGGTGCCCACCTTGCCTCAGAGACCAGCTGTGAGCAGCAAACACACCTGGCTGTGTCTGTCCCTGGAACTGGTAAGCCAGACCAACTCAGGAACTCAGGATGTTTGCACAGTTAAAGAAATCCTGCCTTCCACAGAGGGTCAGAGGTAGTGTGGGTAATATCTAAATTTTGTTTAGTATTATCATGAATAGGGATTAAAAAAGCATTTACAAAACAAAATAATTTTTTAAAATAACTCTTCTTTGTTAATTGGTGCCCAGATATCTTTATCTCATTGCAACCAAAGGAATCTAAATAAGGACAGCCTGGGAAAGAAGAGCTACCAGATGCTACTACTACGTTCAAACTGGGTTTACCACCACCTTCATAAACACCACTAGTGGAAATGAGTGATAGGGTTCACAGGTAGGAGACAAAGACTGCAGAAAGACAGGTCTAGTATCAGAGGACATAATAGAGTGAAAAGGCAACCTACAGAATGAGAGAAAATATTTGCAAATCATACATCTGACAAGGGGATAATATCCAGAATATAAAAGAACTCCTACAACTTAACAGCAAAACCAAACAATCCAATTTTTAAAACAAAGGACTTGAATAGACATTTATCCAAAGAAGACATATAAGTGGCCAACAAACATATAAAAAGATGCTTCACATCACTAATCATTGGGAAACTGCAAACCAAAACCACAATGAGATACCAACTCATAACCATCAGGATGGCTAATACTCACACACACACACAAAACAACAAGTGTTGACAGAGATGTGGAGAAATTGAAACCCTTGTGTACTGTTGGAGAGAACGTAAAATAGTGCAGCCACTATGGAAAATAATATGGAGGTAACAAAAAATTGAAAATAGAACCATCATATGACCCAGTAATACCATTTCTGGCATACACCCAAAATAATTGGAAGCAGGGTGTGGAAGAGATATTTGTATACCCATGTTCATAGCAACATCATTCATAATGGGTAAAAGGTAGAAGCAACCTAGGTGTCTATCAACAAATAAATGGATAAACATACATGGTATATATGTTTCTTCCTTTTAAAGGGAAGAAAACCCTATCACATGCTCCAACATTGATTAACCTTGAGAACATTATGCTAAATGAAATAAGCCAGTTCCCAAAAGACAAATGTTGTATGATTTTGCTTATATGAGATATCTAGAGTAGTCAGATTCATAAAGACAGAAAATAGAATGGTGGTTGCCAAGGGCTGGGGAAGAGGGGGAAATGGGAAGTTGTTTAATAGGTATGGAATTTTAGTTTTACAAGATAAAAAGAATTCTGGAGATTGGTTGCACAGCGATATGAATGTATTTAACACTACCGAACTGTACACTTCAGAATGTGTTCAGATAAATTTTGTGTTATGTGTATTTTACCATAATTAAAATTTTTTACAATAAAAGAGGCAGGTCTAATGGAAGAAGACTCTGTCCTGCTCTTGGAGCTGAGAGTTCTGGGTGGAAAGTAGGGTTCCCAAACCTGACCCTTTAGTGCTAAGAAAGGCTCAGATTCCGCTAGAGGAGGAGGGGAGGCACATGCTTTATTCAGCAAAGCAGCTGTTTCTTCTCTAGCTGTTCCTCCAGTTATAAGACTTAGCAAGGCTCAAGTAAGTGTAGGGCCAGAAGGATGGTCTTCTTCACCCCAAGAGGAGTTTAAATTGTTTGGACAGCGAAGGAATTTCAGGGACTCACAGCCATGCTAGACGTATCTCCAGGTTTGTGAGCAAAGATATTGACTTACATTTTCAAAATATTCTCCTCCCAAGGTTTTCTACTCATGATTTCTGACCATTGCTTCCAGATACAATTTTAACCAAAGTTAATCAAAACATTTGAAGCTTACAGCTCATATTTCCGCAATATCCTTTATCTAGTTTTCTATCAGTTTTCCTGTCTTTTTTCTTGTTCTTTTATAGGAGTATCTTACATGTTATAGGTATTAATCTTTTGTTAATTTTCATACTAGCAATATCTTTGTCCAATCTGTCACCCATCTGCTAACTTTGTCTCTGGTATGCCTTTTCAAACACAAATCTTTGATTTTTATGTAATCAAACCCTTAAATTTTTTCCCTTAACAATTTGTTTTGAGAATCTTATTTACCAACCTTTCTTACTGCACCCCATTCCCAGGTTACAAGGATGTGTTCTACATTTTTAAATAATACCTTCATAGTTTTAATCTCTCATATTTATGCCTTTAATCTATTTGAAGTTTCTTCCACAAAGACTTAAGGTTAGGGATCTACCTTTGTATTTCTCCATTTAGCCGATTTTTAGAATACCATAGAATAAATAATCCACTCTTTCCTCTACTGTTTTATGGTACTACCTCTATATACCTAGGTCTACTTTTGAGTTCTCTATTTAGTTTCCTGCACTAATGCCACATTGTTTTCAGTACTTAGCTTTTACTATGTCTCACTCTTTGGTAAGGTGAGTTCTTCTCCTTTGTTCTTATTTCACAAGCTTTATTTTCCCTTGTAAATTTCAGAATAATTTTGTCATCATCCTGACAAAGTGTCTGGAATTTTTATTGGAATTGTATGTAATTTGTGCATTCATTTGAAAGAATTTGTCATCTTTGCAATGTTAACTCTTTTTATCCATGAATATGGTATATCTCTCCATTTATTCAGGTCTTCTTTATGTCCTTTAATAGAGTTTTAAATTTTACTCCATAAAGCTCACATGTGGTTTCATCATATAAGGTCCTAAATAGTTTATAGTTTTTGATGCCACTGAGAAAGTCTATTTTACTTTCTCTTATATTTTCTATTTGTTATTGACTATTGCTAGTCAAAACAAACTCTATTGGTTTTTACATGCAATCTCCACCTGTCTTGCTAAACCCTTTTTTTAGTCCTATGTTTCTTGACTCAGTTGGGTTTACTATGTAATGAACATTTCACTTGTAAACAATAATAGTTTTGGCTTTACCCTCTTGACACCTAAACTTTTTGTTGTTATTGGTGTTGGTGATGTTCATCATTTTAGTGTGTTAGCAAGCACTTCTAATACCATATTGAATAGCAATAGTAAAGTGACCATTTTTGTTTTGTTCCAAATATTAAAAAGGTACATCTAAAGTTTTAAATATGATGTTTGCTAAAGGTCTTATTAAGCAGAGAAGTTATCTTTTCTTTCTAGTTTCCATAACATTTTCATCTTAAACTTTATTAAGAATTTCCTGCATCTACAGAGAAGATCAAGTGATTTCTCTATTACAATTGTGTAGAGAACTTTATATTAAGATACTATTGATTTTTAACTAACATGAATTCTTAGATCTACTTGATCATGATAAATTGTGTTTTTAAAATATGCTGTTGGATTTACCTGAATATATATATATATATATATATATATATATATATATATATATATATATATATATTAGATTTTTTCATTGATGTTCATTTTGTTTTCTTTCCTTTTACCTTCTTAACCAGTTTTATCATTATGGTTATACTAGCCTCATAAAATAAGTAAAGCACCTTTCCTTCTTTTTTATATCATCTATTTTATTTTTTAAAAAATTACATAAGATAAAGCTTATCTGTTCAATAAATGGTAAAGCTCTTTGTACCTGGAGATCAGTAGAATAAGTTTTCTTGTGTATAAGAAAACTTTATATGTGAGTGTTATGTTAATAAGTGGTTTGTATTTTAGTATTTCAAAGGACCTGTTTTAAGTTTGTTAATTTTATTCATCATATTTGTTCTCTCTTTTCACTTCTGCAAGATTTGCTTCCTTCTTATTTTTGTGTGTTCACCCTGTTGCTCTTTTTCTTTTTTCTTTTCCTTTTTACTTCTTAAGCTATACATTTGCATCATCTGGTCTCAGTATTTCTCATTTTCCAATAAATGTAGTCAAAATTTTTAATTTTTTTAATGTATTACTTTAGTGAAAATTTTGACATTGAAATTCAGCACAAACTTTTGCATTGTAATTCAATTCTAAATATTTCATAATTTCCCTTGTTGTTTCCTCTTTAGCCAAGTAATTTCATTTTTACCAGGAATATGGGACTTTTAAGTGTTCTCTTCTTATTAAATTCTAACTTTATTTCCATATTCTTGGGAAATGTAACAATATTCTTCTTTGTAATTTGTGGTGATCTCCTTTGCCTGTTAAGTATAAAGAGGTGTGTGTGTTTGGGAATACATATTTTAGTTACAGATTATTTGTATTAGTCAAATATTCTACTCATTTTTGATCTGCTTGATGCATCATATTCTAAAAGAGTTGTGCTAAAATCTTCAAATATAATTTTTAATTCATCCATTTTCCCCATTTTAACTATTTGTTGCTTTATATATTTTGAGGCTATATTGTTAGGTGCATATATATATTTGTGATTGTTTTTTCCTCTTGATTTATTATTCCTTATTAGTATATAACATTTCTATTTGTTTCTTATGTTTTTTCACCTTAAATTTATTTTTTATGCTAAAATTGCTACCCAGAAGTTCTTTTTATTTTTAATGTGCCAGAGTTGTTTAGCCTTTTATTTTTCCAGTTTTGCTTAAATAATCTCTTGCTAACAATATATTATTGCATTTTATTTTTATAGCCAATCAGAGAATATCTGTATTTTGATTTGTGAGTTTAATTTATCTTCATTTATATTTATTAATGTTATTTTGGGACTTTTTTCTGATACCTCATTTTGTGTTTTCTACAAAATTTCCTTCCTTCAAATGAAAAGTTTGGATTTTTTACTTTCTATTGACAAGATCAAAATATCCTGTAGAAAATAATACATTCCATTTCTACTCTTCTCATGGTTAACCCTAAGTTATTATGACCCTTACCTGTTAATTTCTTAAGCTTAAAAAATCTATGTGTTTCATTAAACAGGACAAGTACCCTAGCAAACTTCCATAACCCTCCAATCTTTCTTCCTTCCACCAGTTCTCTATTGTCTTTCCTTAGCCATGTTTCCATGCTACAACTTTATTTCTAAATTGTTTTATATATAATATATATGTACACACACACACACACACACTCAGAGGAGAAGCATTGTTAATTTACATAACATTACACTCTTCTAAGATATGTCCTCCCCTTTATTTTGCATGCCTCATTGCTTTATCTTGGATTATTTTCCCATCTTATTGAGGTACTTCTCTTTTAAAATGCTTTCAAGGTAGATCGACTTCAGAATAGTGAAGTGAAGATCTTGGCAAACTACTCTCCCATCAAACAATAAAAATACTGGCAAAACAACTTAAATCAATGATTTCAGAACTCTGGAAATGACCAAAGCCACTAAATGAACTGAAAATCATCTATCCAAGAGAAACTACTGAACTTCAATAAGACAGTGGTGTCCGTGGAATTTTAACTTGGGTCTATTCCAATTCTCTTTCCCTCCCCATTTTGGTGGCCTAGTAGATATGAAAAGTCAGCAGTATCAAAGCTAATGGAGAAGACCAACCTCTTTTGGAGCTCAGTTAAAGACTTCATCCATAGAGTACATCAATATTGTGTCCAAATTAGCAGCTACCCAAGGTGTTGTGGCTATGTAATTTGACTCACAGCTGGGTAGGGGCAGGCAGAGTTACTATCCCTGGGGCTTTACCAAAAACAATAACAATCTACTGGCAATATCTCAGCTGCTCAAGGCTGTGATTTGGGTTGGGGCAAAAAATAATCTGGCCAACAACAACAAAGGTTTAAAAGTAAGCCCTGTAAATTTAGAAAACCACAGGGAACTTTGAAAAGCTCCAGCAAATTTTTTCGGGACCTAGAAGGCTGCACACATGTACATGCTTGGGAAAGACCTTGGAAAAAAGGCCTCAATTACTAATCTCTGGCTGACCTTCAGGACCTGTGCACTCAGGAATTGAAAGCTAAGGCTGTTTGAGCATTCAAACTGCCTAACATGTGTGCCTTCAGACTGTTCCCCTTGTCAAAGGGTAGAACACATATAGACAAGGTATTTAAGAAAATCTTCATACCAGTCATTGACTTACCACTAAATTATGCTGAACTAGAAATGAAACTTAGGAAACCAGATTTAAAAATAAGAATTAAAAAGAAAAGAAACAACAACAACTAGCAGAGAACTCCAGGGCTGCACACTGCAGGGACTATAAAAATCTCTAGAATTAATTCAGAAAAGTCACTAAACAAATAGGCAGCAATAAGAAAAAAATAATAAAAAAGTAAAACAAACCCAAAGAAAGGGAATCTGATTTAAAGTTGTTACAATATATTTATTAAATGTTTAATTTTTGAGAAAAATATATGAGGCATGTAAAGAAACATAAAAGTATGCCACATACACAGTAAAATAAACAGCCAACAGAAGATATCTCTGAGGGGGTTTAATTTAGTGGACAAAGACTTTAAATCAGCTATTACAAACATTTTTTTAAAGCTAAAGGATTCCATATCTAAAAAATTAAAAAAGGTATGATAATAATGTCTCACCAAGTAGAAATTAAAAATAGAAATTAAAAAAAATAATAGAATAAATTAGAAATTTTGGAGTTGGAATGAAAATTTCACTGAAGGGTCTCAATACCAAACTAAGGCTATCCAGAAGAAAGAATCAGCAATCTTGAAGATGGATTAATAGAGATAATCCAGTCCAAGGACAAGAATGAAGAAAAAAATGAAGAGAGTCTCAGAGACCAATAAGATACCTTTAAACATACTGACACATACCAATTAATAGTCCTAAAAGGAGAAGAAATAATAGGAAGAATAAAGAATATTTGAAAATATTAGGACAAAAATTTCCCCAAATTGATGAAGACATTTAATGTACACATCCAGGAAGCTTAACAAATTCCAGGTGGAATAATTCAGAAAGAGCCACATCTACACACATAGTCCAATTGATATAAGTCAAAGACAAAAAAAATCTTGAAAGCAGCAAAAGGAAAACCATTTATCATGAATCAGGAAGCTTCAGTAAAATTAAAAGCTGACTCCTTAACATAAATGATAGAGGCAGAAAACAGTGGCATGACATCTTCAAAGTATTGGGGGAAAAGACTGGCAATCAAGAATTCTATACCTAGAAAAACCCTCCTTCAAAAATGGAATAAAATTAAGATATTTCTAAACAAAAGCAGAGAGCTGTCCAGAAATACTAATGGGAGTCCTTCAGGCTGAAATGAAAGGATATTAGACAGTAACTTGAATCCACATGAAGAAATAAGGAACACTAGTAAAAGTAACTATATGGATAAACATAAAAGACAGTATAAATAATTTTTGTTATAATTATTTTCTTCTATCTGATTTGATAACAACTGCATAAAGCAGTAATTATAAAAATATACTAATGGGCTTATAATGTGTATAGATGTAATTTACAAGACAATAATAGCACAAAGAAGAAAGAATATGAGATATATTGGAGCAAAGTTTGGTGGACTACTAAAATTAAGTTAACATCAACTCAAACCATTTTAAATTAAAATGCTGATTGCAATTCCAAGGGCTCTGTTAAAAAGAATAAGAAAATAATTTGTTAAATGGTTTCAGTGAAGGTCCTGATGTGGTAAACTTTTTGAGGATGTATGTGCCTAACAATATTTTTAATTCATGGTCACATTTTAATAGTAGTTAAGATGCATTAAAAATTCTAGAATTTGAAAAGTTATTGTTTTTAAGTCTTTTGAATATACTCCTCCATGTTATATTCTATCCAGTTTCCTGTTGAGAAGTCTAATGTCAGCTTATTTATTGTTACTTGTAGGTGATCTGGAAGATTTTAGAAATTTTCTTCAACAACAACAACAAAAAATAAAATATCCAGGAATAAACTTAACAAAAAATGGAGAAGACTTATAAAAAGAAAACTTTAAAATTCTGTTGAAGGACAAAAAAAAAAATGAAAAGACTGAAACAAATGAAAAAGCATAGAAGATTTTTCATAGGTAAATCCAACATTACAAACATGTTAATTCTCTCTACATTGGTTTTTACATTTAATGCAATCTCAATAAAAGTACTAACTAGATCTTGTTGTTTTATTGATATTTTTATTTGGAACTAGACAAGCTATTCTAAAGTTTATATCTAAAAGTAAATAAGAATAACTATGAAGACTAAAAAAGTAGCACAGTGAGTGGATGCCAGCTCTAAAAGATGTTAAAAACACATTTAAAGTCTCAATATGTAAAGACCAATTAAACAGAAAATGTTTATGAAAAAAAGATGGACTAGTCAATAAATGATTTGGAGACAGTTGGACAGCTATCAGAAGGGAAGAAGAGCTGAATTCTACCTCATACCTATCTCACAAGATAAACTCCAATTGTCTTAGAGATAAAAATGTAAAAATTGAAACCATAAAATTATTTGAAGAAAACATGGGAACATTCCTAATAGCCTTGCAATAAAAAGTCTTTAACTATGACTCAAATTGCAGAAATCATAAAAAAAACTAATGTATTTGATGCATAAAAATAAAAATAAATTTTACCAAAAAAAACACACACTGCACTATAGGTCAAAAAAAAAAAATGAAGACAAACTAGAAAAAATATTTGTAATTCATTTTATGTACAAAATTTTTCTCTCTACAAATCTCCAAAAATCTATAAGGAAAAGACCAACAAACCTAACTGATTGATGAACTAAGGTTAACACAAGCAATTCATAGAAGAGGAAATATAAATGGATTGACTCAGAAATCCCAGTTCTTGGAACTTACCCAACAGATACACCCACCTATATCTGAAATGATATTTATATGAAGTTATGTATTACAAAAATTGGAAATAATCTAAATGTTTATCAAAGAGACCAGTTTTAAAAAGTATGATATAGCCAAGTAATTGAACATTATACAATTAAAAGCAGCCTTTTACAAAATGGTATGGAAAAATACTCATATATAATAACTTTATATGAGTTATGTCATATGAGTTATTTTATATTTTAAATGAGAAAAATATATATATAATAACTTTATATACTATAAAGTTTAAAAAATAAAAGTAAGGGGCAGAACAGTGTCTATATGCCACCTTTTGTATAGAAACAAAGAAAAATAAGAATACATGTCTGCTTGTATTTGCATAAAGAAACTCTAAAAATACACAAAAAAATAATAAAATTGTGATATTTGGGGAAGGAGTGCAAACTGGGGGAATAAAAGAAGGGATGAAAGTTAGACTTTTCACTGTATACCTCTTTTTTGGAATTTTTGAATCATGAGAATGAATTATCTGTTCAAATTTTAAAAATTAAATTTAAAATGTTCTACTTTTCTTTGATATTCTTATATTTCACTGAACTATGTTTAGGTGTGGTTGGTGATTTTCTTTTCCCCTTAGATATGAGCTTTTTTTCAATTTGAGTTCTCTTCTCGAAGTTCTTGGCCATTATTTCTTCAAATATTTCATCCCTCTCCATTTTTTTCTTCTTATGAAATTCCTATTAGTATTTAGATTTTCTGTTTTTTTACTTCAATCCTTTGTAGTTTAGCTTTTATTCTTTATCTCTTTCTGATGCCTTCTTGAAGTTCCTAAAAATGGTCTTCCAGTCACTAATTTCATACTTTGTCTAATTTCATACTGCATCCATGAAGTTATTTCACTCAGTTTTCATATCCAGTGTATCCATTAAATTTGTTCATCATTTTTGCTTGCTTCTGGCTTAATGTTTCCAATATCTTCCCTCATCTCTCTGAGGATATTTGTTATGTTTATTTTAAAGTCTTATTCCTTAGATCTATTAGTTCTGCTTCCTTTGGTATAGGTTCTGTAGTCTGTTGCCTTTCTTTTATGTTGACATTCTCATACAATCCATTATTTTTCCTTATGAGCTCATATGTTCTTGACCCCACCAACTACCTTGGCCAGTGATATAAGGGATCCTCTGGTGCTGCTCTCTGAGAGTAAACACTTTCCTTTTACGTCTCCCAAGCAGTAATACTGTTTCTTAGTAAATCTTCTGGAACTTCTTTCCCAGACATTGTTTTGTCCAGGGATGCCTCCTTCTGCTGCAACTCCCTGACCCATGGAAGAAGGAACAATTACCTGGGTGCTCCTGTATCTGCTCCAAGTGGTGTCTCATTCTCACCCCACTGCTATGGACTGGCACTAAGTTGGCACTGGGTCAATGTCGTTTTCTTGCCACACATGGCAATAGGGTACATGCAACGATCTTCCCAGAGCAATGTAAAGGAGAGAAATGGTATGTTCTGACCCCAATTCTTGGTATCTGGCCCTCTTTTGTTCTAGACTGCCATTTTACAAAGAAAGAGAAAGAGACATCCAACCACTTTCTGCCTCTCTCGGGTTTTCCTCTTAGTTTTTATGTTTAGTTCAAGGATGCATCAACTTCTCTCCCACCTCTGTAGCCTCTCCAGGGACAGAAGCAAAGAACTTCTCCTGGTCTTCAATCTTGTGGGAAATTGAAGTTCGTTTTATTTGGAATCCCAGCCTTTATGCTGCTGAAGATGAAATTAAATCTCCATTCTCCTTTTTTTTCTCCCTGTGTAATTAGAAGAATTGAACAGTTGTTCTAGCTCTGAAATTCTGTAATTCTGTGTAGTAAATGAAACAGTAGCAGGCAAGAGACATTGAGATATTTTAAGACTACAGTTTCCAAGGAGATAAAGAGACATAATGAGGGAACACCCAACAAGAGAGTTATTAACAAGAATGGATGTCAAGTTTAGAAAGTGGAATGTCAATCAAGTTTCAAGGAAGGAGGAGAAGGGGGAGGATGTTGACAGAGGTTCACAGGAGAAAAGAGGTAAGAATGACAAATACCTTCAAGAGATGACGTATTTTCTTCTCAATTTATTATTAAATACTTCTAACACAGCAAAAGTACAAATAATAACCTATTGAACACTTGTGTCTGCAGTGCCCAATCTAAAATATTACTCCTTACCAGTATATAGTAACCTTCCCTCCACTACCACCAAGAGATTGTAACCATTATTCTAATTTGTTACCATTCCCCATAGTTTTTACACCTTGGCTACTCATGTGTGTACTTGAGGGCAATATTTTTATCTTTTAAAAAATCAGTTTTGATGTTTGAAGACTGAGAAGTATGACTATTGAAATATTGATTTGAGGTTTAAAAAAATGTGTCAGTGCTGAAGGAGTTCCAGGCAAGGAGAATAATAAAATTAATAGAATAACTTGGATCATGAGAGCATGAGAGGCTTCTTTCTACTCATTTAGGTCTCTCCTTAGTGACGAGGTCACTAGCAGAAGCTCCCATCGGTGGACTGAGAGCCTTGGCCAGCCTCCTGGTATAGGGAGAGAGCCACACTCCTAGAACAGGAAGGTCAAAGTAAAGAGTAGATTTCAGCTACTGCCTAGCAGAGCTGTTAATCTGAACCACTGGGAATTCTCTTCTCAGAAACATTAGCACTGGGAAATCGGGCATCAAAACACAACAGGGAGTCATTTACCATTTCAGGGACAAGCCACAGAGTAGGCTGAGGTTTGGGGCCAGACTCCAAGATGAGAGTTGGCCCATGACTAACCAGTGAGATGAAAACTAGTAGGGTTCTGCCTCATCCCTGTCCTGTGGGAGGTGCTTGAAACTGCTTAGGAAGGGGACTGTCATCCTCAACAAACTGCCAAAATGGATAACAGAATCATTCCGTGAAAAGTTGCACAATTCTATTAGTGAAAACAATTCTATCAGTGAAAACCCACCTGAGCCATCTTTAGAAACCTATAGCTGTAGAGAACATAACTAAGCCCTGGACCTGTCTTAAACAGATTAAAATGCACTCTAAATATATTTGGGGAAGGGGAGAATAATAACAACATTTTAGTTGACATTAAATATAATTGGGAGAATAAGTGAGAGGATTTTTATAATTTTGCTTTTGAAATTATTTGTCTATGAGTAACTCACTTAATTTGCAGTTTGCTTTGATTTTTTCCCCAAAAGTCTGTGCATAATCAGGAATTCTTGAGAAGTGAGAAAATCAAAGCCACAGATTACTTTCAAAAGTGTGAAATGCTATGTGAATGCTAAAGTAAACAACTCATGGAGCTGGAATATTACCTTTGTGTGCATTTAATTAAACATTTAGTCTTTGGTTTCCTTTTTGTATTTTAAAGCCAATAATCATTTCCAAGCATCAAACACTGTTGTAGGCTCTTAAAAATCTCATAGATCTTGCATCTGTGCCCACAGGGCCTGGAGGATAAACTATCCAGATGGGGAGATTTTATGGGAGGTGCTGGCTCCTTTGTCCCAACTCTCCACTCCTCCCCATTCATGGTCATTCATGGTGGTACTGAGGGCCGTGCCCCTGAAGACAACATCTCAAGATGTAGTCACTAGATTTATTTATTCCCTGTTTCCTTCCTCAACCACTGTAATAGTGGGAACCTTGTTTTGTTCACTGCTGTGCCCAGTCTGGGAGAATGTCAGGCACATCCCAGGTACTCCACATAGATATTTGTTGGATGCACCAGCACTGGTAGGAAACAAGATTGAATAGTGGATAAACATGGCTCCAGCTTTATCTTTATTGCTTGAAGGATGTATAATGAGAAAATATTCACTTGTTACCCTTCTAATTAAAAAATTACATAATTTCACAATGAGATATCGACTCACACCTAGCAGGATGGCTACTATCAAAACAGCAACAACAACAACAGAAGTAACAGGGATTGGTGAGGATGTGAAGAACTTGGAACCATTGTTACTGATGGGAATGTAAAATGGTGCAGCCACTCTAGAAAACAGTATGATGATTCTTCAAAAACCTGAAAATAGAATTGTCATATGATCCAGCAATTTCTCTTCTGAATATATGCTTTTTAAAAAGCTGGTTCTCAAAGAGATATTTTCACCACCGTATTCATAGCAGCAAAGCAAAAGATGTTTGCAACTCAGATGTCCATCAATAGGTACAAAGGGATAAATAAAATGTGATATTGATTACACAGACACACACAGACACACACAGACACACACACACACACACACACACACACACACACACACACACACAATCAAATGTTATTCAGCCTAAAAGGAAAGAAATCTTGTCACATGTTCCAACATTCATCAACTTTGAAGAAAGTATGCTAAGTAAAATAAGCCAGTCACAAAAGGACAAATGCTGTATGATACCACTTATATGAGGTACCTAAAGTGGCCAAATTCATAGAAACAGAAAGTAAAAATGAATAGTGGTTGCCAAAAGCTGGGAAGGAGAGGGGAATTGGGAGTTGCTGATTAACAGGTATAGCATTTAAGTTTTACAAGATAAAAATGTTCTGGACATTGGTTGCACAACAATATGAATGCATTTAACAATACTGAACAGTACACTTAAAAATGATTAGAATAGTAAATTTTATATGTATTTTGCCACAATTAAAAAAATTTTAAGTAACACAATTTTAAAAGTAAAAGGGTTGGAATACAGTTATAATTTTGAATGTGGAAGACTTTTTTAAAACAAAACATAAAATCCTTCAAAAAAAGTAAACAGATTTGGCTAGATAAATATTTTAAATTTCTATGATTAAAAAAACATGAACAGTTAAAAGACAAACAATAGGCTAGGAGAAAATATTTACATATATGTTTTAGACAATATTGATCATAAAAGAAATCTATTATATAGGAGCAGGAAAATTGAATGGGTTTAGTTCATAGAAATCAAATGACTAAAGTCAATGAATTTAGAAGAGACACTGGGAGAAACAAAATAAGGAGGAGGAGGCTGCAGAGTGTTGTGTTTGTAAACAAAAGAGTAGTTGAGCTAAGAACACAATTATTCAAGAAAAGTAATTGTGCAGATATCATTCAAGATAAACTCCATCACAGGACCTCTTCTCATGTCACCATATCATTAATCACATGCAAATGAGGCAAAAAAGTCCTGAGAGAAGTTTGAGAAGAGTTTGTACAATGTCAAAGAATAAAGTCACAAAGGGGTGGACTTAGGTTGTTAAGAAATGAGTCTGCACTGAGCCTGAGGGCTCAAAACATTCTTGGGAACTGCAGATCTGCTGTATTTCCTGTGATGTGGTCATAGGGTAAAAAAAAAAAAAAAAAAAAAAAAAAAAGTTTCCTTCGCATCTTCTGTTTGGTGCCATCTCTACTTTTAAGCTTATTCTTCTGGTGATTAGGTGAGTTGGCTTGGTTTACTATTGGTCAGCTTACCCTCAGTTGCCTTCCCTATCTCTTAGTGTATCTAATGTGGGTCCAACCCACTTAAAAATATTAGGATGGGTATAAGAAAGCATAAGAATTATAGAATTACTACCCAGAATACATAAAGACCTCCTATAAATCAATAAAAATAAAAAATGTAATTTTTAATGTGCATTAAATATGAACAAGAAACATACAGAGAAAGAAATGGCTATATTTATGAAAAGATGTGTAGTTTCACTCATAATTAGGAAAATTAATTTAAAACAACAGTCAAGTATCATTTTCACCTATCAGACTGGCAAAAAAATTATAAAGTTTAGTAATATTTGGTGTGGGTGACAATGCAGGGAAATGAAGATTCTATATACTTTTGGTCAGAATATAAACTTGCAAGACTTCAGAAACTCAATTATGACTTTCGTAGCTCATTTCATCAAGGCTATATTCTGGCAGCTCTCTCGCCAGGGACGGAATAGTATCATTTTCATTGGATATCCTACATAATTTATTTTTACATTTAATTCTAATCCATTTGTAATTCATATAGTCTTGAACAACCACTAGATTAAAGAAGAAAAATCAAAGGTAAATTTAAAAAATATCTCAAGACAAATGAAAATGAGAGCACAACTTATAGATGCAGCAACAGCAATATTAAGAGGGAACTCTGTAACAATAAATACCTATGTTAAATAAGAAAAAGATCTCAAATAACCTAACTTTACCCTTCAAGGAACTAAAAAAAGAAAAAATAAACTAAACCCAAAATTAGCAGAAAGAAGGAAATAATAAGGATCGGAGGAGGAGATAAATCGAATAGAGAATAGAAAAGCAACAGAAAAAAATTTTTTTAAACTAATAATTGGGTTTTAAAAATATAAACTTCACAAACCTTTTGCTAGACTAAGAAAAAAAGAGAGAAGACTCAAATAAAACCAGAAATAAAAGAGGAGACGTTACAACAGTTGCCCCAGAAATAAAAAGAACTATGAGGAACTGTTATGAGCAACTATGTAAACAAGTTGGATAACCTAGAAGAAATGGGTAAATTCCTAGAAATATACAACCTATCAAAACTGAAAAAAAAAAAAGAAATAGAAAGACCGAGTAGACCAATAACAAGTAAGAAGATTAAAGTGGTCATCTAAAACTTCCCAACAAAGGAAAGCACAGGACCAGAGGGCTTCATGGCTAAATTCTACCAAACATTCAAAGAATTAATACCAACGCTTTCCAAACTCTTCCCAAAAAATAGGATAAGAAGGAACACTTCCAAACTCATTTTATGAGGCAAGCATCACCTTGATACCAAAGTCAGATAGAGATGCCACAGAATGAAAAAACACATGATCACTTCAATAGAAGCAAAAGCATTTGAAAAATTCAAAATGCATTCATGATAAACACTCTCAATAAAACAGGTACAAAAGGAAATTTCCTCAACACAATAAAGGTAATTATAAAAAGTCCTTACCTAACATCATAATCCATGGGGAAAAACTGAAAGCTTTTCCTTTAAGATCCAGTACATGGCAAGGATGCCAAGTCTAGCCACATACATTGTAAAAAAAATAAATTAATTAAATAACACAATAATACAATATGCCATTTCCTTTCTCAGAAGCATGGTAATATCCTTCTAAAGCATTTTCTATACTTAAATCATACACACATGCGTGTATGCACATGAGTGCATGTGTGTATATGTACACATACACACACACATGCACATACACTGACTAGGTCCCACTATACAGACTGTTCTGCATCTTGCTTTTGTCACACAGCAGTTTATCTCCATGTCTATGCATATACATCAACCTCACTCTTCTTGAAAATTGTATAGTATAACATTAAATTCTAACAGTTTTTCATTAATTAACCATTCTCTTGGATTTCACAGAATGTGATCACAGTATCTGCCGTTATATTAAAAAGCGGGGGGGGGGGGGAAGAAAGCAATTTTATTGTCTTTTTGAAATCAATCTAAAATTATTGTAGTGACACAAGAAAGCCTATGTCCCTAACTTTAACAAGAACATCTCTGCAGATTTTCATGTTATCTGTAGGGTTTAGATAGATATTTTTTATCATGTTAATAAAGTACCTTTGTACACTAATAGTATATTTTTTAATCAAAATGAATATTGAATTTTTCAATGCCTTATTGGCATCCATGGCAATGATGATAATAAGTCTTTTCTCTTGAAGCATATTGATAGAATTAATTTTATTAATAGATTTCTTACCATTAAACTATTTTTGTATTCATGGTTCTGGTGAATTATTTTTTAATATTACACTAAATTAAATTTGATAATGCTTTCATTAAGATCATACATAAGATTGAGATTGGCCTGTTTTTTTAAATTTCTTTTTTGTCCGTTAGTTTCTTTATGAAGCTCTGCTTTCAACCTACTTTCAAACATCCTTTTAATTCTCAAAAGGAGTACAGCACAAACTGGTTTGAACATGGCTAGCCCTTTGCAAAGTAACCAGTCCTGTGACTGGTTCCTATCAAAGGTCAGTGAACAAAAGCGATGATTAGTTTGTTCAGAGTAGAAGGACCTTTTTTCCCTCTTTCTCTCTTTCCTCTTCCACAGTAATCATAGAGGTCATGGAGCTGCAAGATGGAAAGGGCTTAGACCCTTTACTGCTTGGAAGAAAATCTCCCAGGAAAGCTGCCCCACTAGGAAAATCCACATTGGACCTTCTTAAGCTACTGAGACTTGAGGCTGTTAAAGTAACTATTACAATACAATACAAGGAGTTTTCCATAACATCCATTTCAAAATATACACCTCATAGCGACTTTTTGGTCTAGGACATACCACATCTATGACAGTACAGTGGTACCTTATGATTATGCAGTGAAGGGTTTAGTAAAAGCTTTTGCAAACTTCAGCAAGCTCCCTAAAAAGTTTGAAAACACAGATCCCAACACTGAAAGGTTTTCATTAACAGAAAGGAATGTTCATGGTACATTGTCTACTTACAAGTAAATCTATGATGAAGAAAAGAAACCATTCAAGCAAACCACCATGGACATATTTCTGGAATGAGTGACACCTCCTCAAGAAAGCCTGAAGCAGGTCCTTCAGGAGATATTCCAGAAGGCATTACTATCATAGGAAATGACTACACCATGCATGTTTTTCACCTGAAGACTTTCCAGTGGGACAAGATGTGGAGGTGGAAGACAATGATATTGATGATCCTGACCTTTATAGGCTAAGCTAATAAAAGTGTATGTTTCTATCTTAGTTTTTAACAAAACAATAAAAATTTTAAGTGAAAAACATATAGAAGAGGGATATACAGAAGGAAAATATTTTTGTACAGCTGTAATGTGTGTTTTAAGCTAAATATTATTACAAAAGAGTGAAAAAGTAAAGATGAGTCAAAAGTTTAAAAAATTAAAGTTTATAAAGTAAAAAAGTTACAGCAAGTGAAGGTTAACTTATTGAAGGAAGAAAAATATTTTTTATAAATTTGGTGTAGCCTAAGTGTACCGTGTTAATAAAGTCGACGGTAATGCACGGTAAGGTCCCAGGCTTTCATGTTCACTCATTGCTCTCTCACTGACTCTCCCAGAGCAACATCCATCCTGCCAGCGCCATTCATGGGAAATACCCTGTACATATGTATCATTTTTCATCTTTTATACCAAATTTTTACTGTACCTTTTCTATGTTTAGATATGTTTAAATAAATAAATACTATTATGTTACAATTGCCTATAGTACCCAGTATAGTAACATGCTGTACAGGTTTGTAGCCTCAGGGCAGTAAGCTATGATATAGGCTAGGTGTGTGGTAGGCTAGAACACCTAGGTTTGTGTAAGTCACCCTATGATGTCACACAACTACAGAATCCCCCAAGGATGCGTTTCTCAGAACGTGTGCTTGTTAAGTGACATATAACTGTATTTAAGTAATTTATTTGCATGATTCCACTTTAAGTGAAATATAATACAAATATGGTTTCCTCGTCCTAGGTACTCTAGTGTGTACCCAGCACTATGCTGGTCTGTATGACAGGATAATATTTTTTGAGATATTAACCTAGATTATTTTTTCTGATATTTTTAAGCAGATAATTGTCTCAGAGGGAGGATGGGACAGGACAGAAAACAAAATATTATGCCTGTTGGTTTCCAACAACCTAAATCCATTAGGAGATTTTACTAGTTGCCTCAGAAGTATCTAGTAAAATCTAGATACTTATCAAGATAGAAAAGAAGCAGGGGAGAAAGCAATGTCCACTCAAGGAGGGAAGAGGAGGGGAGCTGGGGAGAGCACAGACCTCGGTGAACACAGACACCCCGTAGCCTCCGGGAAGAGAGAGAGATGGAGAAATGGTGGTGGGTGATGAAGAGGAAGAGTCTCATGACTGTTATGCAAGGTACAGACCAAGGGGCAGGAAGAGCTTCCAGATGTGAGAGGTACACCAACAGGAGATGTGAGAGATACATAGTAGCTACCTGTATGCACTAATCTGACCCTTGACCACCTGATTCCATAGATGCAACAAGGAGGTGTCTGATTCAGGGCAAACAGGTGATTAGAGAAACCGCCTCTTTCTCAAGGGTTGGCATAACAGCGCCCCTCAGGGTAAAGGAGGAGAAATCCCAAAGTGACTTGCCAGGTTCTAAGAATAAACAAGAGAAAAACAAACCTCTTTGAGGAGTTTATGTTGGGTTCTTGTTATCACCCTGCTGGATCTGTTTCTTTAGGGTTGCTCTTAATGAAGCACCATCTCTGGTAGGGTAGGCATGCTGGGAGGTGGGGATGTGTGCTGTGGGTGGAGTGGGGGCTGTCTTGCTAAGGACGCCGGGCAGGCTGGAAGGGGCAAGCTCTGGAAGAGAGGCTGGGGGTGGGGTGTGAGAATGGGGGAGGGCGGGAGTGAGCAGCGACCCCACCAGTCTCCTCCTCCCACTCCAGGATTTAGGGGGAAGTGTGGCGGCCAGCAGGGGGAACCAGAGGATCAGCAATGTCGCGGAGGTGGGCTTGCTGCGCTCTCTCCCTCGACCTTGCTCACCACCCCCTCACCTGCGCCCGGATCTAAAACAGATCAAGTCCGCACAGTGGGCGTGAGCAAAGGGGTCAAGAAAGTGAAGAGCAGAGTCAGGGGGCCGCAGTGAGCTCAAGGTCACTGCGGACAGTTACCTCCCGGCCAAGACCCCAAGGCACTCTTTTCACACCCTCGGTCTCAAATTTAAGACGTTGGACCTCAGGCCAAATCAGCTTATGCTCTGACCAGATCAGGGAAAGCATCCATCATAAAGTAAACGTATAAAATGTGTGTTATGTTACCGTGGTTTGTAATTTCTTCATATTTTAATATTTTGCCAACCCCAAAAAATGGTACTGGCCCTGAGTCTGTTATCTTCCCAGGGGCCTTGCCCTAGGCCATCCTCTATATTCCCCTCCCCCGCCTCACCCCCCCCCCACGCTCTTCCCCCCAGCCCCCACCGCTCTCCCCTCCTCCCCGTGGCTGGGAGCAGGCAGGGAACGGGGACTGGGGGAGGAGGGGTTCTTTAGCTTCCTGCCTATCTTTCAACCCCTGTCCCACCATGCACACATCCTTCACTCAGCACTGGGTTCTCAACTTCAGTTTTCCTTCCATTCTTGCCAGGTCCCCCATTTCTCTGTTCATCCGCCGCACCCCTACCTCAGTTAAACACTTTCCTTCTTTTTTTCTTCTCAGCCATCTGTCCCAGGCCCAGCCCCCTTCCTCATTTACCCCAGGAGCCAGGCCCCCTCACACGGAGGACCCTCTACCAAAACACCATTTATTGGCCATGGACACCAGACCCTGTCTCCCAGCCCTGGACGCCAGCATCTAATCAGGCCTAACTTCCTCCCGAAGCTCCTGAGGGGTAAATGCACAAGCAGAGGGTGGGACCCCAGCTGGAGTAGGATTAGTGGGGCAGGGGTCAAAGAGCAAAGCCTGGGTTCCATGTGTGGTCCACAGAACCTGGTGACCTGTTGCTAGGTAACCAGAGCTCCTTTCATGTTCCCAACACATCATCCTGACCCGCTGATCAGCAGTCCCCAGCCAGCTTCCTCAGAGTGTCTCAGATACCTCCGCTCTCTGTGGACCCTGAAAAGCAGGAGGAAGGGAGAAGGGAGAGCCCAGCCACTAACCCTGATCCGTTTGTGGCTCCACTACCAACTGTTTCACTGTGAAGATTCAGTTACCTGGGCCATTAGGTCATTGCCACCATGAGCCTGGGCATCATGGAAGAGGAAGATCTGGCCGAGTACTTCCGGCTACAGTATGGGGAGCGTCTGCTGCAACTGCTGCAGTGAGTGTCTGAGGGTCTGGGTGACCTCCTCTCTGCCTAGGATCCCCACACGCACTCATACCCCAACTTCCTTTCCTACTCCCCATGTCTCAAATCGCCCTGTCCCATCACCCTGGCACCAATCCACCCACATTAACCTGGACCCCCACTTCTTATCACTCTGCTTCAGCTTGCTTCTCAGATACTAACACAGCCCTCTCTCCCTCTCAATATACCATTGCTTTCACTCCATTGAGGGACAGGACCCCCTTCCCTCCCTATGGATATCTTTATGGGTTACTCCCAGTACCAGCCTACTCTAGGTACTCAGAACCCACAAGACCCCCTTGCCTATATCTTGGGCAGGAAATTTCCCAACATTGAGGAGCAGTCAGAGTCCCCATCCATACGGCTGCTGGAGAAGAAAAAGGAGGCCAAGATCATGCACCATGCTATGTTGCAGAAGAAGGAGGTATGGAAATAGGGGGTGGGTACAGGAGGGGCCATAGGGCTCAGAGAGATCCTGAGGACAGCCCAATGTGGGTGGCAATGGCTAGAACCAGGGGTCCTGGGTGGTGGTTCTGTGTTCCCTCTTTGGAGACAGAAACAATTCAAGCCTTGGAGATACCAGTGTCCTGGGATGTTCTGCTCTGAACCAGGCATGGGGTGGAAAGTGGGAAGCCTGTGGATAGTGGCACTGGGGCAGGGGATGCTGGAGCCTTCCTCGGTACTTAAGTCAGGGCCCTCCTGACCTCTCTGCTTTCCCAACTCCAGACATTTCAGCGCAGAATGGAAACCCTGAACCTGCGCTGGGAGGAACTGGGCATTAAGGAGGCCCAGCTGAAGGCCCATATTCAGAAGTTTGAGCAATTCATCCAGGTATGAGGGATTTTGGCCTGCTGCAGCAGGCCAGAGGCACCCACACTCTGGCTTCTCCTTTTACATCCTTACTTTTTGCTGTTTATAATTTCTTGTTTACCTGTCAGTCTCTGCTCCTTCTAGATTGCTATTTACCATTTCCTTGCCCATACCTGATACATACAATTTATCCAATGAATGAATGAATAAATGAGAATGAATGTGCTATGGTCAGGGCTAGGCACTGGGAGACAAAGATAAGTCAAGATTTTAGTCCCCGCTACTCACCCCTCCCTACCCTCCTGGAACTGAGGGTCCAGGGAGGGGTGGTTGAAAGACCAGAGTCCATTCTGAGGCAACTCCTCTCAATTGGTCCTTTGAGGAGTGATTTAGTCATTTTAAAATCCAGGTTTCTCCAAGGAGGAAGGGCCTAGCCTAGCTCCAGGGAATAATCGGTGGCTTCTGCTACAGGAGAGTCCTGCCCTTAAGCATCTTGTCTTGCTCTGTGCCTAAACCAGGTGGGAGAGGAAGCTGATGAGCCAGGCATCTTTTCTAAAGATCTAGTCTTTCTTACTGGCCAGAGAAATGCTAGCGGAGTGGTTGGGGCAGTAAGAGGTTTGAGGATGAGGGGTTCTCCAAATGGTTACCAGAAGACCAGCAGTATCAGAATCCTGGAAAGCTTGTTACAAATAGACTCCTGGGACTCTCCTCTCTCTTTGCTTTCAGTAGGCCTGAGGTTAAGGTCTAGCAACTGTATTTAAAAAAAATCTTCCCAGGAGATAGCAATGCATAGTTGGACTTGAAAACCACCGGTTTAGGGCCCCTAAGTCCTCTCTTGGCCTTATGGGGCACAGTGCAAATCTGCCATGTGTCTTCTTCACATGCCTCCAAGTGTCCATCAAATGCTACCACCACACATGCCCATCCAGTGGATTCACAGGAGCCCCTGAAGAGGGAAGGAAGCCACACAAATGCATTGTGGGGGTGGGTTTTCCCCCTAATCTCCTTAATCTTTCAGAGAGAGCTTTGCAAGAGGAATAGAGGTGTGGTCAGCTCAGTTATAGTAGCTGAGCCTCATGTCTTTTCCTGGGTATCAAATTGCCTGCACCATCTCCTCCTGCCTGAACCTGATGCCAGTCTGAGCTACTAGCTACATGCTCTATGAAATGGCCCTGCCCCATCAGGCCCTCTGGACCAGGCCTATCTCCTATCTCATTTCCCTATGGCTTGAACACTATTGCCCCAGCTTTTGGAAGGAAGAGAGGAGCTACTGCCTCTCATTTTTTACAGTTGGAGAAAATGAGGCATCAAGTACCAAATCGGGAGAAAATTCAAGCTGCCTTCCCCATATGGGTAGCCCAGTGATCCCTGTTCATCCTCAGTGTGGCTCGAGCTCAACAAAAAGAAGCCTTATGGGGGCACCATCAGCCTGGGACCCAAGGAGGGTGGGGCAAATGCCTGACAGATGCCACCTCCCTGGCCCCAGGAGAATGACCAGAAACGGATCCGAGCACTGAAGAAAGCCAACAAGGAGCGAGATCTCAAGAGGCAGCGCATGCGTGAGCTGGCCAAGGCCAAGCAGGAGATGGCAGCCCTGCGGCTGGAGCACCAGCAACTGAGCAGCAAGCTGCAGGACTACTCCATCTTCAACAAGTACCTGGAAAAGGTGGTGGAGAACTCCGAGGTGAGTGGGCTGAGAGTTCCTTTTTTCAACCCCTCTTCCCCTTCCCCAGGACATAGGGCTATGGGGGCTTGGGGACCCTCTGCAGAGGTGGTCACACTACTCTGAGGACATGCCTCCAGCCCTAAAGGGCAGCTAGAAAAGGCCCCTGGTAAGTTTTGGGGGCTGGTTGGTATATCTTGGTGTCTGTGTGAGTGAGCTGTGTAAATGTCTGTCTATGGGTGATGTGTGTGTTGGGAGAATGAGGTTTCTTTTTGCAGCACCAACAATAAGCTTTGCCTGCATCAGGATGTGTCCTAATTCTATCCCTGCTTCTCCTCCTCCCTGGTGTTTGTGTTTACTTGAGAATAAATGAGGAGAGGAAGGGAGAGAAACTGGAAAACACCCAACCTAATGCAGAGCTTGAGAGCTTAGTATGTGCTGGACCCTGAGCGAGGTGCATAACTTTGTTTCTTCCACTCAAGAGTCCCCAGAAGAAAGCCACCCATCATGTCACCTTGTTGCAGAGGAGGAAATGGAGGCTCAGAGAAGTTAGGTATCCTGCTCAGGGTCTCACAGCCAGTCAGTGGCAGAGCCTTTGCTTCTAACCACTCCTCTGTGGGCTTCACATTGCCATTGACAACTACTCTTCCTAAATCACCTAGTCAGAGCTATGAGAACTTCTTTGCCTTCTCCCCACCCATGCATCCTGCTGTACAGTTGACGCTTGAACAACATAGGATGAACTGTGCAGGTTCACTTATACACAGATTTTTTTACAATAGACATTTTGAGAAAGCTCGCAGATGAGCGAGTAGCCTAAAACATGACGTAAACTTACAGTTTTGATAAATACAGTGCAGTACTATAAATGTACTTTTTCTTCCTTATGATTTTCTTAATATTTCTCTATTTTTATGGTAAGAACATAGCATATAATACATATAACATTCAAAGTATATGTTAATCGACTATTTACGTTATGAGTAAGACTTCCCGTCAACAGACTATTAGTAGTTAAGTTTTGGGGGAGTCAAAAGTTATATGTGGACTTTATCCAGTAATAAATCATTGTGACCCTGGAAGTTCCTGTGGGCTTTGTGTCTTAATAAAACTTAAAAGATCTGGGTTCATTGACTAACAAAACAAAACAAAACAAAACAAAACAAAAGTTATACTTGGATATGCCACTGCACTGGAGATCAGTGCCCGTAACCCCTGTGTTGTTCAAAGGTCAACTGTATTTGACACTTGTCAATGCTTCTCCTTAAGCACACCTTTGTCCTTTCCTCTGGGACACCTCACTCCCCTCCTTTCTGCCTACCTCTGGCCCTTCCTCCTCAGACTCCTCTGGGGCCTCCTCTTCCTAGCTCCTTCCCTTAAATATTCCTCAGGTCTTTGTCCCAGACCTTCCACTTTACTCCCTGATCAATTCCCTGGGCCTCTTGTGGATGCCATCTGTGTCAGTGGCTATCCACCCTATTTTCCCCATGCCCCCACATCTCACGTGACAGCATCAGGTAGGACCCTTTACTAGGGCAGAGTGAGGTGTCAGGTATGGATCAATGTCCTGTGGAGGGCATGGAGAGTCAAAGGATGCAGAGCTTTCTAAAGTCTCAGCAATTTCCATATAGAATGATTTACCTAATTTATGTATGCATGAGTCCCCAACTGTATTATTTCCTCCGTTCTAAGGTACTACTTATTGTACCATAAATTGTTCATTTAACAATTGGGGTTTTGTTTTTGTTTTTGTTTTTTGGTGGGGGGATGAGGGAAGACCACTATATTAAAGCAGCAGTTAAATTATAAGATATGACTCAGATTCAGAGCTGATAAAATTTATGTTTTATAACTGAGGAGACTGGCCAGTATCTCTCTGGCCCATATCTCTGTCCTGAGCTTCATGCCTCCACATCCAATTTATTGAGTCCACAGCTGATCTCATCTGCTTCCTGCTATCCGCGGCCAGCCTCCTGCTGGTGTGTCTGGTGCTGGTGAATGGCATAGCTCCCATCCACAGCCCCCAACCACAGCCTCATCAGAACTTGAGCCTCATCCTTGTCTCCTCCTCCTCCCTCATTCCCCGTAGCCATCAATCAGCAAATCTGGTCTATTCTGATTCCTAAGTATTTCTGGAATCCAGCCACTGCCCCTTATTCATCCAGTCCACCAGTGTACCCCATCTGGAGTTCAACTTTGCATTATTCCTGGCCACCAGCCTATCCAGCATTCTACAGCCAGCATGATCCCTCTTTCTCTCTTTCTTTCTCTCTCTTTCCTTCTTTCTTTTTCTTTCAAAATATTTTAAACATACCAGAAAGTATAGAGAAATATATAACAGCACCCAAGTACTCACCACAGCTTTGTAAAATTTTAATATTTTCCCCTATTTGCCCCCAATGCTTTTTTCTTTAAAAAAAAAAACACTGCAGGTAACTGAAATCCCTTGTGTACTCCCCTTTCAATCTCTGTTCTTCCCCCTCCTCAAAAATAACTAGATCTCTGATTTTCTGATTTTTCATTCACATGCTTGTTTTTATTGCTTTGTCAACATATTACATATCCATAAACTATGAATACTATTGTATATGTCCTTTTGATCAAAAGAAATTCACAATTTTTTAAAACTTTGTATTATGAAAAATTTGAAGCATATACAAAAGTAGAACAAATAGTCTACTGAATGCCCATTACTCATCAGCTAATTTCAGTTATTATCAACTCATAGTCATATCCCCCATACTTCCCACCCCTGCCATTTTGTAGCAAATGATATTTTTTTATCCATAAGTATTTTTGTATGTAACTTGAAAAGAGGAGGGCTCTTTTTAACATAGTCACAATACCATTGTCACATTTAGTAAAATTTTGATGATAATTTCTTAATATCAAATATCCAGTTGATGTTAAAATTCCCCCAGTTATTGCACAAATGCTTTTTAGACAGTTGGTATGTTCCAATCTGGGTTCAAACAAGGTCCCCACACTGCATTTGGTTGATATGTTTCTCAAGTCACAGACATTATTATGCTAATCAAAAGCCAGACATAAAAGAGAACATACTATATGATTCCACTGATATGTTTAAAAACAGGTGAAATGATTCTTTGGTAATATAAGCCATAATTCTGGTTTTCTCAGGAGTGGGGGACAGATACTGACTGATGGGGGCAGAAGACCCTTCTAGGGTGCTAGAAATGTTCTAACACTTCTTCATATATAGCTAGAATATGACCATAAAGAAAAGGACTTCATAAGGAGAACCTTCCCCTCATTAATTATTTGATCCCCATGTGGGTCTTAAGAAGCCAGTTAAATGCTTGATTCTTTATTACAGTTTTCAGAATAATAAATTGGCTCTCCAGCATCCTCTAAAAGTGACCTGTAATGATGATGTCATTATGAATTCATGGATTTTTAATATATTTGATGTGTTTCAACCCTTTGCATTTATTCTGTCTGATGGTCAAAGTGTCTCATCTTTGAACGGTGAAAGTCCCTTTAAAGTGAGTCCTTTTGCCATCAGCATTAAGTTTTGAAGAGGTGCTCCTGGTAGCTCTGATGCAGTCCATTCATTTTAACTTGTATGCTGTTGTTGCATTATGTACCGAGTGAACTTTCAGAAATACAGACATGAAGTTATCTCTCTGCTTCTTAAAATACTTCAATGGATGAAGTTCACACTCCTTCTCAGGGTTTACTGAGCACTGTTTTTTTACTTCTCCAGGTTGATCTCTCCCTCCCCATCTTGAATTCAGGCTATTCATACTAAACTCTCTCAAGCATCCTGAACATGCCACACACACCCTATCATCTTTACCCAGGCTGTTTCCTCTACCTGTACTTCCTCACCTTCCCTCACCTGCCTTCTGTTCATATCTTTGGTCTCATTCTAGCCATCCTTTCCTCCAGGAAACCTTTTCTGGCTGTTCCTACCTCCTCTAATGCTGGGTTGGGTGGCCCTTCCCCACAGAGACATATCTGGGGAAAGGTTAGCAGGGCAGTTCCCAGAACACCAATCTATCATTAGAAATGTCATGAAATGAACAAAGTGCTCAGGGAGTATCCCCTGGGTGGCTGGAAGGCACACTTTGATAAACCCCTGGGGAGGTGAGTTGGCACCCTGGAACTGGTGCTCACACTGTCTTCTAAAGCGTGAGGGTTGCAGGGCTTCTCTTCTGCTGGGGTGGCCTGAGAGTTAGGACCAGTGTGGCATAGCTCAGGACTATGCTGGAGGAGGCAGCTGAGCCTGGCAGGCTTCCTGCCCCACTGGTATCCTCCCCAACCTCTGCCAGAAGGAGACCTTAGCAAATGTTGAACAAATATCAGAGAATGCCATGTCGAAAATATTACACCCACTATCTCCATCCAGCCCCATCCCCCAGTCATAGATAGGGCTTATCGCTCTGTGTTGTAACTGACTATTTACTTGTCTGTCAGTTCTCCCTCCCTCCACACCACCCCAAGTTGTAGGCTTCATAAGAGCAGGGTATGGCTTTCTTATCTCCTGTTCTGTCCCTAGTCTTTAGCATAGTTCCTGGCTTGTACTTGGTTCTTGGTACATTCTTGTTGAATAGAATCATTATTGCCTTGGGAGACATCTCAAAATGCACTTCCCCCCTTCCCACCCCCACCAGCAATTCTCAAGCCTAGAATCACCTCTAATTCTCAACCTAGCATCACCTTTTGCAAAATTCAGATGCCAGGGACCACCTCAGACCTGTTTATTAATACAAATCTCTGGGGGTGGAGCCTGTCAGGTGTCTTTTTAAAAGCTCCTGGGGTGATTCCAACATGCAGTCAAGACTGAGAATCCCAGGTCCAGTGGCATGTGCCTCCAACACATGGCCCATGACCCATGTCAACCTTAGTGGAGCAAGCAGCAGGACTGCAACATCCTCACAGGCTCTGCCTGTTACCCTTGGCCCAGGCCAAGACATAGAGACCAAGAGTTGGCGGGCAGCAGGAGCAGCTGTGCTGGCCCTCTGGGTTGGCAGTGCAGTGACCTGAGCCTTCCAATGCAGTTTGAAGAGATCCACGAAGTGATAGCGCGCTACAAGACGCTGGTGAGCATGCACTATGACCTTATGCAGTCAGCCCAGGAGGGCCAAGAGAAGATCGAGCGCGCCAAGGCGCGGCTGGCGCGCTACATGGAAGAGAAAGACGACGAGATCCTACAGCACAACAACGAGCTGGCACGCCTGCAGATGCGTTTTGACCGCGCCCGCAGCGATGTTATTATCTGGGTGAGCGGCCAGGATAGGCGGGGGGCTTCTAGGTGCTGGATGAAAGTAAGGGAAGGTGTGTGTGTGTGTGTGTGTGTGTGTGTGTGTGTGTGTGTGTGTGTGTGTGTGTCTCCCTCTCTCTCCCTTACTCCCTCTACCCCCACTTCCTCTCCCCCCACTTCCTCCCTTTCCCTCTCTATCCCTTCCCCTCCCCTTCCCTCCCCTCGCCTTCCCCTCCCCCTCCCCTCTCTCGCCCTCTCCCGCTTTGTTCAAGCCCCGCCCTTATCCCCTCCTTAGGAATCTCGCTGGGCACACATCCAGAACACTGCTGCCAAGAAGACCCTCTTGCTTGGCACCATTAAGATGGCAACGCTGAATCTCTTCCAGATCGTGAGCAAGCAGCTGAAGGAGACAACCTACGTGTCCCTGGAGGACACGCACAAACAGCTGGACATGGTAAGAAGCACAGGTGCCAGGTGGGCTGCCCCTACTGAGCCTAGATGGTTCTTGATTGGTTGAATCAAGGGATGAACAGGACAAAGCCATAGTTCTCAAATGTTAACAGGATCAGAATCACCTGGGAGCTTGGGAGTATTGATGGGCCTCACCCCCTCCCCAGTCTCTGACTCAATGGGTCTGAGATGAGAACACATTAATTTCCATTTTCAGCAAGTTCCCAGGTATTGATGGTGTTGTTCTAGATTCCACACTTTGAGAACCACTGCATTAGAGCTAAGACCCTGTTATTCCCATCAACTTGAGCAATAGCAGGGACCCACTACGAACTCATTGGTTCTATACAGTAGTCTTATTAAATTCTAGTGAGTTGCTGAAGGCTTGTGCCTGAGGCCCATTCTTTGGAGAAGAGAAAATTGATGGAATTAGAGTCATGTTAGTACCCATCTGAGATTTTTCTCTTTGAAGTAACTGAAAGGAAATTGAAAAGGAAATAACGTTTTCACTGTATGATCCAAAGCTATGTGATGCCATGTCCATGTGCCACCAAAAATCATCTCACTTCTGACCAAAGGAAACACATCCTACAATTTGGGAAACTCCCCATCAGCAGTGCATAAGCCTTAGCTCTGCTGTGAAGTAATAGAAAGTAAGCTCCTGAAGACTGTGATTTTTATTTTGTTCCCTGCTGTATCCACAGTATCAGGAATAATGTCTGGCACATAGTAGACACTCAATAAGTATTTGATGGATGAAAATGAAACACAAGCCAAAAGAAGCAATGGACTGACAGGCACTTCCCCTATTTAACCGAAAAAGGTAAAACTTGATAAAATGTAAAGAACTTCACCCACTGGTCAGGAAGAAGGGTTTCCCAAACCAAAGAATCAGCCTGCTTCTTAAGGCATGTTAGAGTGGAATTACTGATAGTCCAATGGTTGTAAAGGGAATTTATAATAAAATTTGTTCTGAAGCAGCATTTCTCAAAATCTTTGGTACATGGATACCCTTATGCTCTTAAAATTTATTGAAGACCCCCAGAGAGCTTATGTTTATATGGGTTATATCTATTGATATTTACCATATTGGAAACTCAAACAGAAAAAATTTAAATATTTCATTCATTTTTAAATGACAATAAGAAGCATGTTAATATAAATAGCATTTTTAGTGGAAAATACATTTTCAAAAAATATTTTGTGGGAAAAGTTGTATTATTCAACACTTTTGTAAATCGCTTTAATGTCTGGCTTCATAGAGGGCAGGTAGATTATCATATCTGCTTCTGCATTCATGCCATTGTGATAGCCTAAGTCATGGAAACATCCCACTTTGGTAAAAGCCACTGAACAGTTGTGAGACAATAAGAGTGAAAAAGATAAATAATATCTTAGTATTATTGTAAAAAGAGTTTTGGCCTTGCAGCCCCTCCACCCAGTAGTAGGGTATCAGGAATTCTTGGAGGACCTCAGGTTTCTTTCCTTTAGCTGTTGTGTAAAAAAAAAAAAAAAAAAAAAAAAAAAGGATAGGGCAAGATGTGGTGATCTCCAGCTCTTTGCCCCTTCTGAGCATTCCCTGCTTAGATCACAGTTTTCAGTCCATCTACTGCAAAAGTTGAGTTTTCTGACTCCTTCCCAATCTTGATTTGCCTCTACAGGAGTACTCCATATTGCCCAAATGTTATTTTAAAATATCTTATTTCATTCCCATAGGATATGAGCCTGCTGATAGAAATACACATGATTGAGTAGCCTGAAAAATTAAAAATAAAGACCAGGAAAAATATGTTAAAATCTGAGGTCAAGGCAAAAGAGAAATAAAGACCAAATATTCTTATATTATGAAGAACAGTAATTCAAAAGGGACAGTAGTTGACTCTGAGCTTCCTGGTAACCAGAAGGAAAAGCAACACAGTTCTGGTACCAAAATAAGAAAATATAAGATTTCCTCAGAGAGAGAACCTTTTCTAGGACTTATCTCTAACTGAAATTTCCTGACAATATCCCTACAACAGATCCAATCACGATTTGGAAGGCAGCCACTTATCTAGAACTAGAAGCACGGTACCACAGTACGACTTAGGAAAAGTGTTTCTACAAAAGGCCAAGACAATTTGAATTCAATATACTGTGTCATGGAAGGCCCAGAATTATCCTTGAATAAAGCTCAAACTGTCTGGAGCAGCATTTTCCAAACTATTCTTGGGAAATCCTAGAATCCCAAGATGTTAGTAAGTTTCCTATAGGGGGACTAAAAGGACTCTATAGAGTAATAAACTTAGAAAACTCTAAAGTTAAACAAAGTTAGATGGTTTTTAAATACGGGACTCTGCAGTCTTTGCTGTGGTTCTTCCCCAAAACTATCTAGGCAGATAACCTTTCTGAAAATTACTTGACCACAGAACACTTTTGGGGGGTATGCGATTACTTATTATATGAATATAGTTTGAAAAATGCGAGACTTGTCTTCTCAGTAACCTTGAGAAAGT
>PVKZ01003211.1:93710-150024 GCA_004027375.1 Macroglossus sobrinus
TTTTCTTTTTTTTTTTTTTTTTTTTTTTTTTTTTTTTTTTTTTTTTTTTTTTTTTTTTTTTTTTTGATTGAGTGGCCTGTTGCTGGCTGGGGATAACTCTGGTCCCCTTGTTAGATCCAGCAGTTTATCCAGGACCTGTCAGACATCTGGGCAGAGGTGAAGAAAAAGGACCAACAGCAGATTCGGTTTTAAGAAGCAGCTATGGTTCCAGAATGTTCTGAAGCAGGGACTGTAAGAGAATAGGTTCTTGGTGAGCTCACAGTCCAGCCAGCCCCATCCAGCCCTCTGGGACCCCTGCACCTTTCTGCTGGCAGACACCCTGCCATTTTCCCCTCAGGCCTTAATCCGTCCCATCCTGGAAAACATTAAATTCTATAAGAAGTTTGTTTCTAAGTTCTTTCTCTTTTTTGTTGTTTACTCATAGGGAAGAGGGTCCATTGAGAAGAGAATCCCCAAAAGTACTCTTTCTTGAGGCTGATCACTTAGGCTACCCAGGGTCTAGAAACGAAATCTCATGTCTGATGTCTCCTAGGCTTTGGACTTTCACACGTTATTCACATGTGCAGCAGACCAATGGGATGAGTACACGGGACTCTTTTTCCCTTTACCATTTCGAAAAAAAAAAATTAAGTTGGTGTTTCTAATTGGGATACATAGGCTCACTAGAAACTATAAAGGAAGTTTCCGAAGTCACAGAGTTCCAACTCTTCCCTGACTTTGGGAGCAAGCCCTGCTCTCCCACTCTCTGTGAACCCTAAAACTACAGTATGGTATCAGCAACACCGACGTAGGAATAGCAGGAAGGCTGCCAAATGACAGCAAGCTGGGATGATGGCTTAAAACCAGCAAAAATTAAACTGCAAAGAGGTAAATGTAAAGTCTTACACTTAGGGTCAAAAACTCAGTTGCGCATTTCTAAATCATCGATGGCAAAAGTCAGATCAGAGACTAAATGAAGGAAGCAGCACTTATTAAGCATACACTT
Organism: Macroglossus sobrinus; assembly: GCA_004027375.1. Classification (NCBI taxonomy): domain Eukaryota; kingdom Metazoa; phylum Chordata; class Mammalia; order Chiroptera; family Pteropodidae; genus Macroglossus; species Macroglossus sobrinus. Next base: position 94,696 of record PVKZ01003211.1, read on the forward strand.
CATGTTGATCATCCCAGTGAAAACTCTGTGCAGCACCATTTTTCCTGTCTTACCTAATAGGCCACTTGCCCAAGGACACTGGCTACAGGCGTCAGGATTCATGCTAAATCTGCCAGCTCTGGGCCTAGGTTTCTTTAGCCGGGCTGCATCACAGAAGGCAGAACTACTGCTTTCCCCTCCAAAGCAGACTGAAGAACAGGCCAAAACAAGGCTCCTTGTTTCCTTCCTGGCCCTATGATCTCAGAGGGATTCTGGGGTCCCCATTACCTCCAGGGCATAGCTCTGCTGCGAGCTTCCTTGCTGAGATCCTGCTGTGGACAGAGGTACCCCTCACTTTTGCATATACCACTTTACAGCAATGGTTCTCAGCATGGCTCCCAGACAAGCAGCATCATCACCCAGGAACTTATTAGAAATGCAAATTCTCAGGCCCCAGTACAGACCTGAAAATCAGAACCTCTGGTGGGACCCAACCTATGGGTCTTAACAAGCTTTCTTGGTGATTCCAAAGCATGATCAAATTTGAGAAACACTGCTTTACAGTGAACCAAACACTTTCAAGAACTTAGGCTTCTTTCACCTCCTGTGAGGTAATACATGCCAGTAATAACCTGTATTAGAAAAGTAGAACCACAGAAGATATATAAAGATGTGTACAATGGGCTTCGCTACAGGGATTTGACCTTAGGCAGCTATAGGCTCTAATTAAGCAGTCTCTGCAAAGCTGTCATCTTCACATCTGATGCTGGACCTTGAAGCCCACAGGTGGAGGTAGATGGGAAAGAAATAAAGATGTAAAGTGGGAGATCAAGAGTAAGTCAGAACCCATACACACAAGCAGCGCCCATGGGAACGGACAGAAATCGACAGCAGTTCTTGTCACTTTTGAGCCTGGCAGTGTGTGTCCTGCAGAAGCCAGGGTGCTTCATCATGGAGCTGAACACACACACATGGCCCAGGACCCAGAGCACCTGAAGGAGGATCCAGGGAGAGCAGAGGACTGTGGCCAAGCTGCTGCCTCACAGGGGTGAGGTGATAAGATGAGCCAGCAGAGCAGCACAGGCATGTGAGAGAGACAGAGTAGCTGCCACTTCACTGCTACTCTCCAAACCTCCCACAGGAGTCTCTATGACGTAACCTGCATTCTGCAGAAACAGCTAGGAAAAAAAGTTCTGAGAAATATAGTTCAGTCTATCCAAGCTACCATGTCCCCAAGCCTCTACACTACCGTTATCTCTATTTCAGAGATAAGGAAAAGAGTAGGAGTTTGAGCTGGCTGGCCCTGACCAAAGGGACTTTTCTGTGGAAGGAGTCGAAGAGGAGAGGGCATCTGGCAAAGCCAGGAGAGGGGAGTTCTGGGGGTAGTGCTCAGAGGGGAGTAGGTAGAGTCTCTCACTGGAAGGAAACATGAGGGCCTTCCAGAAACAGGCCTATGGGTGAAGGGTACGCCTCTACAAAGCTTCCTCTCACCTTTAAGTCTCTCGAGCTGTGTCCTGGGAGCAAAAGGTGTTTCAGGACAAACAGCTCCTCCAGGCCCCCAATATACACATCCCCCACTGTTTTCTACTGTGTCTGTGAGGTACTCTTTGAGAAGTCCAACCTATAAGGACTGAACACGCTTCCTGAAAGGCTGAGGGCTCTTTCAGCCAGCCTCCCTTCTCATGCCTGAGCCAAAAACCCTCTCTGTCCCTTACCCTTCTCTCTCCCTCCTGGCTCCTCTGACTGAGCATCAGGTTTCCTGCTTGATGGAAATGGAGAGTTGTGAAGAGTCACACTTAGAATTCCTGTGATCACACACAAGCTTATCTTAATCCACATATGTTTACAAACATATGTATAACTCACTCTGATACTACTGCATTTTTCAGATTTCAAAAAGGCCCAGGCTTGGAGAAGAAGAAATTCTGTGGATCTAGGCTGATTTCTTGATTACAAGTGAAGCCACAAACGTACAAACTCATTCCCAAACCCACGAACAGGGCAGAGCAAATCCCACGAAGAGGGCAGAGCAAATCACATAAGCCAGAGCCAGAGGGCTTCCCATCAGGAGTGGGATAAGCAGTAGTCACTCCTTCTCCCCAGTCTCTCAGCATGTCCACCCTGGGCCCAGGACTCACAGAAAGAAGCCAAAGACTGCCCAATCAAGAGAGATTGGGGCTCCTAGATGCATGAGATCATGTTCCAAGAGAAAGAAGATAGAGTTAAGGGCCAGCTGGAGTTTTCCCAGCAAGAAAAGACACCAGCTCATTAAAGCAGAAATAACTGATTGGTTCCCGAAATGAGTGGTTCTCATCAGCAAAGGCAAGAAGTACTGCTCCAAGTGTTTTCTGGGTAAAGAGAGGCAAGATCTTCAGAAACGCACTCTCAATGCTAGAACACCTCATTCCCATCAAACCCATTAGCTCTTTCTGACAGAAAGGAGAGGGAGAGAGGGAGAAAAAGGAAAGAGTGGGACCTCAAAGTGTGAAAGAGCTCAGCCTGCAGGCAGCCAAGCAGGCAGACGTCCCCTTGTCTTTCACATACTCCATGCTGCACACACACAGCAGTTGATGTTCAAAAGCTACTGGTGAGAATGGGATTGGAACAAAGAATTGAAAGCTTGTAGGAGTGACCTTTCTCTCTCTGGAGTAGCTAAAGGGTCTATGTTTCTGTGGGATTAGCTACTGGCCTTTGGGATCAGAGCCCTTCCTCACACAATTTTACCCTCACAGTCCCTTTCCCAGACTCAGGGCCAGAGTCCCACATCTTATATACAAGGTTTTCAGCCAGCTGGAGGGACTCTGGAAACTTCTTTTTTTCTCAAGCCATTTTAGGGTTGCTCACTCAGGCACCTGAGCAAGCTCCTTTGCTCTGGGACTTTTAATCCAGAAATAACTACCAGAAGTGTTGTGTGTGCATAGCAGGGAGCTGAGGGCAAGCAGAGGCCCCTGCCCCAGGAGCCTGTCTTCCCCTGGAAGATAAGAACCTGCTGAGAACTGTAACACCAGTTCAGTAGAGGCCTACCTCAGCTTTCCTCACCTGCAATGGCCTGATGTTCCCCTAAGCTTTAACACTTTGAAACTTTTAACATTTTGAAATTGAAAAGGCTCCCATAGCAGACCACGGAGTCAGGAATGATAACAGCTAGGCTTGGAGGCATCCAGAGTGTGGAGGCTCCACCCTCTAAAGGAGCAAATAATCATTTTAGGAACTTTATGAGGAAACGAGCTAGATCTAGAAACATCCAACAGAGCAAAAGCCAGCTGCGTAGTGATACGAAATAGATTGTATTAATTTTCCAGTCTGCATAACAAACAACCACAAACTTGTCTTAAAACAACACACACTTATCTCGAAGTAGTATGTTAGAAGTCTGTGTGGACTCAACTGAGTTCTCTGTTCAAGGCTGAAACCAAGATGTTGATCAAGCTCGGCTGTGATCTGGAGATTCTGGGAAATAATCCACTGCCCAGCTGGTTCAGGTTGTTGGCAGAATCCAGTTCCTTGCAGCTGTGTATCTAAGGTCCCCATTTCTTTGCTGGCTGCCAGCTGGGGTCTGCTCTCTGTCCTTACTAGAGGCCACCTGCATTTCTTGTCATGTGTTATGGCTTCCGTCTTTGAAGCCAGCAATGGAATCACTGTCACATTTTTAATCCCTCGGACTTTCTTCCAAAACCAGCCAGAGAAAACTTTTTGCTTTTAATGGGCTCATGACATTAGGATAGGCCATCCAGATAATCTCCCTTTTGCCATATAACCTGGGAGTAACACCAGTGGGCAACGGTCACATGGGTAGTTTTAAAACTTCCCACCACACTGATCAAGAAAGGACATAAAAACAGCTTGAGAAGGAAGAGAAAGGGGAAGGGAAAGAGGGATGTGATAAGGTTAGTCAAAGGCCAGCATGTGGTGTGACTAGAAAGAAATATTTCAGATGTGAACCTGGCCTAATATTTACTAGTGATATTTTCATCAAGACAGGGTTTTCCTGGAGCTCATAACCCTCCAGGGAGTCAAAGAATGGGCCTAAGTCAGTCTGGGAATCTCCTGATGTTTTATGAAATGTTTATATCCATGCATTATGATTTTTCATGAGTGAGGGGAGTAGGGGTAGGGGCAGAAGAAAGTCCATATCTTTCAGTAGATTCTCTCAAGAATTTTTACCCAAAAAGTTTAGGAACTACTGCTTTAAAAAAAAAAGTGACAGCTCTATTGAGATATAATTCATATGCCATAAAATTCACACAATTAAAAGTATACAATTTGGTAGTTTTTAGTGTAATGACAGAGTTGTGCAACCATGAGCACAATTAACTTGAGAAAATTTTCATCACCTTCCTGCAAAAAATTCATATTCACTAGCAGTCATTCCTATTTCCTGCCAAACCCTCAGTCCTAAGCAACCAATAATCTATTTCTTTTTCTCTGAATTTGCCTACTGTATATAAAGACAATATATTACATGATTCCATTTTTTGAAAAAAATGTAATATATTGTAATATATGTAATATATATCATGTAATATATTGTCTTTTGCATTGTCTTATTTTACTTAGCATAATGTTTTCAAGGTCCATCCATGTTATAGCATGTATCAGCATAGCATTCCTTTTTATGGCTGAATAATATTCTATTTTATGGATATATCAAACTTTACATATCCAGTTGATGGACATTTGGATTGTTTCTATTATTTGGCTATTATAAATAATGCTGCTATGAACATTCTTGTGCAAGTTTTTCTGTGAACATAGATTTTCATTTCTCATGTGTATATACCTAGGAGTAGAATTGCTAGTTCATACGATAACTCTGCTTAACCTTTTGAGGAACTGCTAAAGTGTTCAGAACTCCTGTATTTTGAGATACTCTGGGAGCACTTTTATTTCAGAGATTAATGGCAAATTAGCAAAAAGAAGGAAGGCTAGCTGGCAAGGAATAGTCAGAATTAAAACCAGGGTTTGATGAAGCAATGAGCTAATATCGTTCAAGACTGATAAATACAATATCCAATTACAAGCAGCCCAGACTCAAGAGAAAGAGTCTGGACCATGAAGCAGAGACCAGGCAGCATTCCAGTCCTACCCATAATTCACTTCACAGCCCCCACATGCACCACCTTCCATTCCACCCATCCTCCACCCTCACGCCTAGGCTTCAATGCCCTTCTGTTGATCAACAAATATTGTGTTATCGAGAGCCTTCCATATGCCAAACACTGATGGAAGAAAGGGGACAGATTAATAAAGAATTGAGATTGCCTCTTGGAGCTTATGGTCTCTTGAGAAAGAGAGTCATTAAATCAGTAGTTATAAAGAGTTAGATAACTAAGTAATTATCACCACAAGGCTGTCAAGAAGTGCTGGGTGCTGAAATCATATAAGGGGGTAGAGGTGGGGAACAAAGCAAGTCTTTCTGAGGAAGCTATGTAACATTTAGAAAGGGACTTTAGGATGAATGGGTATATTATTTTTTTAGCCAGAGAATAATGAGGAGAATGAGGAGGGAAAGAAAGAGGGAAAGAAAGAGGGAAAACAAGGCTGCCCTAACACAAAATGGGGAGACCCTGGGTCTGGAAGGGATAGATCAGAAGGCTAGTGTCACTGGATGGAGATAGGCAGAGCTAGATCAGGTGGGGCCTTTTGGGTAGGACTTTCCAAGGATCTTCTGTTTTATTCTAAGGGGACTGAAGAACATTAGAGGATGTTATTTATTTATTTTTTTTTTTTTTAAAGGAAGACCAAGAGACCAAAAGTTGAACTGAGTACAAGTTCGTTTGCTTTTTGGTTTATAGTGACAGGCTTAGAAACCCAATTTGGCCCAGAGTCTAGGATCTATGGAATGAGGTTTGGGGAAGGAGAAAGGGAGTAGATCTTTCCATCTGAAAAATAAAACAAAGCAAAACTCACAAACCTTTTCTGTCCTGTGCTAGAAAGGCAAGATTCTGAGTGCTGCTGGTAAAATCTGGGCCTAGTCCAGCCCCTATGTGGACAGTTTTCCTTGGGGGCTAACCCACTGTTTGCTGCAAGCAAAGTGCCAGACTCAGGATGATGACAGCATACAGTTGTCTTAGCAGAAGCCAGACTGGCACTGCTGTCAGTAGTCTACACAGCATGTCAGTTTCTGACCAAGCTGGGGAGAAGCATGGTCAGATTTGCCCTTGGAAAAGATAGCTCTGGATTCTGTGTGAATGGAATGGATGGGGCACAAAAAAGAGGGAGGTCAGAGTGGATGTGGGGAGCTATCTTGATAAAGAATAATTTTCAAAAGTGAAATTATGACTGCCATATAAATACAGAATGAACACATCTTAAAGATTTTATTGAACTCTTCAATTCAGAGAACCAGTATGCCGTAAAACCCAGTTCAAAGGAGAATCCAAATAGGCACACACAGAATATCAGGAATGTTAAGGTTAATTTGCTAATAGATGCAAAAATGATCTCTGCCACAGAGCAGAATTTTAATTGCATCTCCCCTGTGCAAAATTCATTTGCATTTCTATAAACAGAAATCATTTACATCGCCTACGTAAGTTAACTTCTGTCTCTACAGAGTTGCAAAATGGTAAAGAAAAAAGAAAAGGAAAGAAAGGTACAAAATCCTACAGAATAAGATAATTCTAGAGGGTCCTCTAGAAACACCACCACTAAAAGGAAACCGTAATATTTTTGCCTATTTCAAAGTCTTTCATAAATTTTGCTGACATTCTAGAGCTGCTGCAGTGGTCCATGCAAACCTGGACTTAGGTGGAGAGACAGTATATGAAACACACCAGAGTAGGGTGCTGCCACTGAATTAGATCCACAGAACCTCCTTACTCTTGACAGTCAGATCCTGGGACAGCTCAGGAAGCCTGGGACTCTTCAGAATCCAGTTTGAAAACTTTTGGCCTCAGTTTTCCTAGGTTGCTGCCTACTTAGCATTCTAGGATACCTGGGCTTTCTGGTTCCTCAAATCCTACTCTTGACTATTTATATGTTATTGAAGCGCCACCTCATACTTGTATTTAAATACCTTAAAACATTAAAGATGAATCATGTAATTTTTAGGAGGCAATCTAGCATTGTGGTTTTCAATATAAACTCTTGGAATCAGACTCTGAACTCTGTGACCTTGAGCACATTTCTTAATCTCTCTGTACCTCTGTTTCCTCATTTTAAAATGGGGATAATAGCAGCTCATTTGGGTTGCTTTCAGGAACACAACAAATGTGATCAAGTGAGAGGTTATGGACTGCTTTCATGCTAAGTTTTTACTCAGCCTTCTCTCTTTCCCTACAATTTTTTTCTGCATATACCTCTCAAGCTCTTCTCAGCCCCTAGTTGCAGAGAGAGAAAGAGTTGAGGACTGATTAGTACCTCTCCTCCAGGGGAAGTACCAGCAGAGTTAAATATGTTGATAATAATTATTATTACAACAAAAAAATGTTGCAGAGCACTTACAAAGAGTATTCTTAGCTACATTGTTCTTTAAAGAGGCGGAACTAATTCTGGTCCGTTTGAGTGTGGGCTGGACTTAGCACTTACTTCAAAAGAATAGAATATGGCAGAAGTGAAGGTATATGACATCTTAGATTAGGTCATAAAAAAGCATTGTGGCTTCTTCATTTTTCTCTCTCTCTCTGGGTTTATTCAATATGGGGAAAGCTAACTGCCATGCCATGAGAATACTAGAGCAGCCGCTGTGAAGAAGTCCACATGGTAAAGAACTGAAGCCACCTGCCAACTGCCATGTGAGTGCATCTTGGAAGAGGATCCTCCTCCCTCAGATAAGCCCTGGTCAACATCTTGACTACACCGTTGTGATAGATCTGAAGCTAGAATCACCTAGTTAAGCTGCTCATAAATTCTGATACTAAGAAATTGTGAAAAAATAATATTGATTTTTTTTTTCTTTTTTGTCACCTCACTTTCTTGGAGAGTCGTTCCTTCGCTTACAATCACTCGCTAGTGTATAGGCCACTGTATTTTTTATAATACCTATTACTACTAAATTTTCTTATTTGCTCATTGTTAACTAGCTCCACTATAATTAAATTCCATGAGAGCCAAAATAGTTTCTTCTTTATTCAGAGATGTGTCCTTGTTGTCCAGAGCAGTGCCTGGTACATAGTAAGTGCTCGTTAAATGTTTGTTGAATGAACAAAATAAATGAACTATATGCTTTTTAACAAGAGTACCTATGTTGATCTACTTTGGATCTCTACAATTCTGAACGCTGTGGCTTGAACATGATAGGAGCTCAATTAACATTATAGACTAAATTAATATACTTTATAAGACAGTAAAGAAGTGAAAAATGGGCAGTGATTATCTTAGAATCCTTCATATAATATGTATAATCTTGTTTTATGCCTCTAATTTTGAGGTAATTTACAATTCAGTGATAGATAACTATTACAAATAGCTAGGATTTTTTCTTTTGTTGCCTAATCATTTGAAAATAAGTTGCAGTCATCATGATGCTTTAGCTCTAAATACTTGAGCATGTATCTTCTAAGAACAATGACACATGAAAACTTTGTTTCAATTTTGAGGAATTATCACATCCATGAGTTTGAACATTGATTAAATAATATCTAATATAAAGCTTATAAATTTCTCCCAAAATATCCCAATTGCTCCCCATTTCATTCAGAGTAAAAGCCAAAGTCCTTACTGAGGCTATGAGGTCCTCCATGATCAGCTCCCACCCCTTCCCCCATCACCTCTCTGATCTCATCTCCTACCCTCCCCCTTACTTACTCCTCTCCAGCATCACCAACCAGCTCTGATACTCAAGACACACTCCCACATCATGTCCTTTGTTCTTGCTATTTCCTGTGTGCAGAATTCGCTCTCACCTCCTCAAGGTCTAGGCTCAAATGGTTCAGATGTCTTCTCCTCAGCAGAATCTATCATAGCTACCATTCTAAAAGGGTAGCCCTCACCCCTGGCACTCCCATCTCTTTGTCCTGTAGATTTTTCTCTATAAACATAACATCTTCTAACATACTGCATAATTTACTTGTTACTTTTGTATAATGTTTGTCTCCCCTGTTAGAATATAAGCTCCAAAAGGGCTGGGTTGCCATCTATGTTCACTACAGTATCCACACTGCCTAGAACAGTGCCTGCTGAAAACATTCATGAATATTTATAAGCTGGATAAATGAGTGAATGAATAAGTGAACTGAGAGAAATACCACTCATGGGTACTGGCAAAGGGGACACTGGGTAGCATAATGATAATGAATTGAACATCACTGCTGGAGAAGTCTGCCATGTTTTGGGGAGACCCAGACAAGATGAGGGTAAGCCTTGTTAGCCAGACAGGAAATGAGGGGCAAAGGTGTGAAATGGATATCTTATTCCTGCCACAAAGATTATATGTGTTCTGTGTCACATCCTGTGTCTCAGAACATCCCACTTATCTCAGAACATTTTTATATTCTCCTTTAGGAAAGAGTTAATAATAGCAAGAATTGCTGGCATGTCATATTGAATTCTTACCATGTAACAATCATGGTGCCACACACTTTTTTTTTTATGTTGCAGCTTTTTTAAAAATTATTTTTTTGTTTTTCAATTATAGTTTATAATCAAAATTATATTTGTTTCAGGTATATAGTGGTTAGACATTTATATAACTTACAAGATGATTTCCCTGATAAGTCTAGTACCCAGCTCGCACCATACATAGTTGTTATGATATTATTGACTATATTGCCTATGCTGTACTTCATATCCTTGTGACTATTTTGTAACCACCACCATGGTGTTAAACACTTCAAACCCAGTGTTTCATTTATTCTCTCAACAATCTTACAAAGCAGGTATTACCATAAATCTCATTTTGTAGACAAGGATAATTCAGAGGTTTAACTGACTTTTAAAATTAATATTTAACTTATTGAAGTTACCACATTAAAAAAAACAGTTCTTCTTTAAGTTTTGGCTTACAAATCTTATTCTACTTATGTCCAACATATTTTAACAATCACTATTAAAAGGATTTTGAATGATTTGTTACAAAGTTAAATTTCTTTAAACATTTTAAATTGCATTTAAACATTTACTGTGTTTAGTTTCCTCATGTACTTTAATGGTCTGACTTAACATACAAAACTTTTCCAAGTATTTAAATTTAAATTATTCATTCAATAAATTAAACTTACAAATATGGTGAACTATGAGTTCTCTTATATGTTCCAATACTATATATACATTTAAGAAGTTTAAAATTATAAATCGGACTTAGTTACATACTTACTAATTTTCTATTGGAATTTCAAAGTTTTTACTATAAATAGTCAAATTCAATTGAGCTATAAATACATACATATCAAATGTGCGCAGATTCTTTTACATAAAAACATTAATACCATGATTTTCATTTTCGTAAACTTTCTGTACTTAAATTTAAATCCTTGAAGATGCTCACTCACTAAGAAAACCATATATTCATTTCACACTGTTTGGAGAGTTGCCTTCTAGACTCTTCTGAGATTATAGAACATCTATTCTGCCACGTTGATCATTGTTGTGTCCATGACCCCATAATTCAAAAAAGGTGCCACACTGCCTAGGACTCCTCGATCTAAGTTATATGTTACACTCCTACCCAGGAAACTCTACTGCCTGATTTGATTTTGGATGTCTTTGGCTTTTAAGATTAATCACTTCTATCTAAAGCTTAAGATCTTTGAACCAGATGGAATCCTGTATTCTTTCATCTTCTACTGTCTCTTTGGACCATGCAATATCTTGGAGATATTAAACTAATACCTGATTGAATCATGGCTTAGAAATCAGCTCTTTTTTCAGGCATCCATCAACAGTGGAAACAGACTTAGGCAGTCATAAGTTTCTTTTTTCTATAACACCATACCCTGTACTTCCACAGATCCTAGGGCAGGAAATAGGGAGACTTCCTCCAGGAGTCCTGTGTTGAATTTCATCCTACCTTACAGGATAAAGTCCACACAGATGGGACCAGAAGACACAAAGGCAACAGAATTGCAGCTAGATATGCTCCTCCAGAGGGAGCATAGAGGTGCCTGAGTACTTTTCTTTTTCATCTACTTTTGAATTAGAAAAGTTTCCTTTATCTGTGTGGGGGATATATTCCAAGACCCACAGTGGATGCTTGAAACCACAGATAATACTGAACCCTATATATACTATGCTTTTTCCTATACATACATATCTATAATAGTTTAATTTATAAATTATGTACAGTGAGAGATTAACATAATAACTAATAATAGTATAGAATAATTAAAACAATATACTCTATAAAAGGCTTAATGAAGGAGAGAACTTTGACATTCAACTTTGACATACATTCAGTAATGCCAGGCATTACTGAAGAGAGGAGTTTGAGGATGAATAAGAAAAAATTAAACAAGATAATTTCAGGTTGTGAGGAGCTATCATTTATTGAGTGCTTACAAAGAGTTGACACTGTTCTAATTGTGTTACTTAAATTGACTTGTTTAATCCTCCCAGCCCTTCTGTGGGGCAGGAAACCATGGATATTCCCATTTTGCAGGTGAAGTGACTGTTTTATTTATTTGCTGCATAGCAATTCACCCCAAAATTTAGTGGCTTAAAACAGCAATAATTTTATTTTGTCACAATTCAGTGGGTCAGGAATTCAGGCAGAACTCAGCAGGGACAACTCATCTCTGCTTCACAGTGTTAGCTGGGCTTTAGGCTGGGACTGGAGGACCAAGATGGCCCTCCATATGACTGGGGACTTGGAGTTAGCTGTCAGCTGGGGCATTTCAGTGTCTTTTATGTGACCTCTATCTCCAACTAGATGGCTGAGACTTCTCTACATAGCAGTTGGCTTTCCAGAGTGCAAACACAGACTCTGCAAGTGGCAGCGTCAAGTCCACCACATTCAAGTGGTCAATGAATGTCACAGAGCCAGCTCAGGTTCTGGAAGGGAAATTGACATGGGAGTTGTGGCAAAGTCACATTGCAAAGGACATGCAGGATGGAGGGAACTCTGTGCTGTCTTTGGAAACAATCTTATGGGGTTTAAAAAACTTGTTCAAGGTCATAACTAGTTGGTGTGTGGGGGGTGTCAGTAGGGTAAAGATTGGACATGCAGAAATGTGGAGAAGGACATTTCAGATGAAACTATGCATGTGAGTGAGGGCCCAGAGACATGAAACCTGGAGTGGAATGTTCAGTTTGCTGGAAGAAGTAGGTAGACAAGAATGAAGCAAAAAAGGTAGACTGGGGCCAAACCATGGATGACCTGCAACACCAGGCTAGACTATTTAGATGTGCTTCTGTAGGCAGCTGGAAGCTATGGAAAGGTTCAGAGCAGGAGAGTGACTTGATCAGGACTGTACTTTAGGGAGATTAAGGCAGCTGTATGTGTGCTGGATGAATGGAGTCAGCCCAGTAAATGGAGTGCTGGACACCTGACCTAGATAGCATATTTGGGAGGAGAGAGGTGAGTATAAATGTAGAAAACATCTCAGGGGTGGATCTGACACAACTTGACAACTTGGTGTTTTGCAGATGAGGAAATTGTGGCTCTGAGAGATAAATGCTCCAGGATCTCCTAGCAAAGCAGATCGCAAAGGCAGAGAATAAGAGGTCAATAGGCAAAAGAATAAGTAGAGGGTGGGGCCCAGGAGCCCAGGTCCTTGGACCGCCTAGTCTATTCACACACAGTGGGAGCATTCAGGGTGGGAATCAGAAAAGTTGGCTCCAGTGACTGTTCTGTGGGGCATGTTGGCATCAGCATGGCATGAGGGTCAATTCCGTGAATCTTCCAATGAGAGATGACTTGGCTTGACATGACAGAAAGAACCCGACCTGCACTCTTCTCTCTGAGGGGCACTCACTTGCAAGAGAGTGAGGCCAAGTTCATTCCAGGTTAGATGGGGGCTAGGTTTTGACAAGGAAATTGAGGGTTGAATTTTTGCTACCTCCACATACACTCTGAGTTGTTTTGAGGGTCTTTCTGAGTAATAATTTTTTTCAAAAAGCAGCAGGGAAGAGAAGAAGGACTGTGAAATACAGTTTTTTCAAAGCTCTTAGTTTGAAAGGACACTGAGTTTTGTTTTGTTTTGTTTTTTTAAAGAGCCTGGTTGAGCTCATTCTTAGCATCTCTGGCTGAAAGGGACTCCCCACCCCCTCTGTACTAGTTGCTCTTTGGGATTTGTATCTTTTATTCTTCTGACACACTTCATGCAGGCAGAGCTCATTTTGGCTTCCTCAAAAATTGGACTCTAAATTTAGAACTGGCCTCAAAACTTCTGATCTTTGAGCTCAACTTGTCTGGCTTGGCCCAGCCTGTAACAGCCACTTCTTATCACCATTAATGTTGTTCCTATTTGGTTCTTCAGTTGTCTTAGAAACATGAATTGGTATGATCAGTCACGGCCAAAAAAATGTAAGCCAGAGCCCACCAGTCTGCCCAGCTCTTCTCTTGTAAATAATGTTCTCTCAGAGCAGAACATGTTTTCCCTTTATTTTTGAAGCACTGGGCCCCTTGGGCCCATTCCAAATTCCTCTGGTCTTCCTTCCATCTGTTGCAAGTTCCTTCCCTGCCTTCTCATCCCTGGAATCACCAGAAAGGGGAGGAAGCAGTGCTTGGTTTGTGCCTTGGCCAGCTGCTTACCATCTGGACTCAGGCCTATTAACCCCTGACCTTCGGCCATAATCCTTCCTCTTGCCTCCTTCCACAAAACCCATGTTGGGAGAAGGCGTGAGCAGTCAAGGGGCCTCCCAGTTCCCACTGGTCCTTTATATGTCTGGTTCTCACCGAGGAGATGCCATCTCCCTCAAAGCCCAGCATGAACTATCTAGTGTGCAGCAGCCAGCTGGTTCTCAGTTCTGAGCTTTGCTCCTTACTTCTATTTGTCTCTGGGCAAGTCACTTGACTTTCTGGCTGAGCCTGTTTTCTCATCTATAAAATGAATAATGAATGAATGGGCTTCTAACCGTAGGGTGCATCCCACTTAAGACATTCCATGTCTCTATGACCATGACCAGTTCTTGTTAGAGAGTGTTTTTTCAGCATTAAAGAGAGGAGCATCACACAATGTCATCCACAACCTCCTGAAGAACAACAGTCGTGAACGCATTAGAGAGTTCCAGCATCCCTCAATGAAATCCAGAGACATAATCCCCCAAACTCAACTCAGAACAATTCTGCAGGAAACCAAGACTCCCCTGGATCTCATCCATAATTGTTTTAAAGATCCACAGCATTCTAAAATTAAAAGCTAAACTCTTTAGAGCAGTGTTTCCAGAATTGCTTTCCATAGAACCCCAATAGAATCCCATGAGTACTTGGGTTTTGCTCACCAATTGTCCAATATGTTTGGAGAAACCTGGTTTTCTTTACTGCAGGACTTCTCAGAGCCTTTGATAGGCTAATGTGCCCTGAACTTAGAGCCACTATTACAGACATCCTGCTTACCCTTCATAACAGCTTTTGTTTTTGCCATTTTATTTCCATTTTATAGATGAGAAGATGAGGCTCAGAGATGTGAAGTGACTTGCCCAGAGTTCTGCAGCTTGGAAGTGAAGGGGTTGGAATTTGAATCTAGAGCCATGTTTCTAACATGAGACAATATTTACATCACATGTTAGTAAGCTCCAGAAAGAAGTTACTAGCCCTGAGAGACTGCCTTTGTCTCAGCTGAAACACCTCAGGGAAAAAAAAATGAGACAAAAAGCAGGCTTCTGGAGTAAAGGAACATGCTATGTGTATATAAAAGCCCCAAGTATAAGGGCCTGTAGCTATTTCTTGGGGACAACTCATTCAGGGGTTTGGAAACTCACAGACATCTATGCTGCTCCTTTACAAGGAAGATGTGCAAAGATTTACAAAGGCTCAGAGATGCTCATTTCAGAAATATCCATCATTGCTCTCAGATTTGTACCACACAACTCCCCTCTTCAATATTGCCAATTGAACAGGGTCAGCAACAGTCTCCCAGCAGCCAGTCTGCTACTAGGGGATTCTGAGAGACTGAATTGTTAGTTACTTGTGCCTTCTTTTATTTCTCTAACAAGCAATTTTTGAACACACTACCATACATTGACGACACAGTGGAGAGCAAGTCCAATGCCCCTGTTCTCAAAGAGAAACAGACCTTAAACAAAAATAATGGTCATAAGTGGTATACTTACAACCAAGGTAAGTTCTCTGAAAAGAAGGAACATTGTTCTATGATGATATGTGTCAAAGGAACATGATCTGGTTTAGGAAGGTATTGTGTGGTCACAGAAGGTCACAACTTACAAGTCCCTTCAAGAGACCCTCCTTCGGGGAATGTAGTTGGCTGACAGCCTCCAACTGCCACACCTTCAGATCAGCCTCAGTGTTCATACCAAGGATACTCCTTCACCAGGTAATTCCTAGCCAATGACTGAGCACAGCTGGGAAACTATAGCCGGGCCATCTCTGCTGACACTGGACTCCCTAATGGGCAGCCTTTACTCTGTGCTATCAGCTTGACTGAGACTTTCTCAGAGCTGCAATGCAGTCTGAAGCTTTCTTCCCTCTTCTTTTAAAGATGTCCTACCTGAAGGCTCTCCCTACCAACTCTTGCTCCCTCACTCCTTTTCATCCTTCACAACATTTTGGCATCTGCTTCTTAAAAAAATATAATTCAACTGAGTAAATCTTAAAGATCTTATTGGCTTTATTCAGTGATTCATAAATCAGGCAGCATTCTATCCAGCATATAAAAAGGAGCTCCTCAGAGGTCCTTTTAATAAAAGACTTTTATAGACAGAAGGGGGCAGGAACAAGGAAATTACACAAGGCAAAAAGTGAGTTGGTTATTGCAAGGTCACTTTCTTTTAGGGCATGGCAGGGTTCTATCAGGCAGATTACCTAACTAGTGCTTCTCAGGCAATTGCTGATCAGCTGGTTTAAGATTCCACTCCTGGGAGAGCCAAAACTGCAATTAAGTCTCGGTTTGGTAACATGAGCCTTAGCATAGGGGACTTCATTTTAGTCCTGTTGTCTTGCTTTTAACACAAGGAACTTTAGAAATTAAATATTTTGAGCTGAATGATAAATTTAAAAATATATAATCCAGCAAAATCGGTAGTATACTAAAGAAGTTCCTAAAGGAAAATACTTAGCTTTTGTTAGAAAGGAAGAAATATATGCAACCAATGATCTAAGATTCTACTTCAAAAAGCTAGACAAAGAAGAGCAAAGTAAACCCAAAGTAAATAACAGGAAGGAAATAATAATAAGAGTAAATATTTGTGATGTAAAAAACACACAAACAGAAAATTAACAAAGCCAAATTTGGTTCATTGAAAATATTAACAATGGTTTCTATAACAAAAATACTATAAACTGGGTGGCTTATGAATCACAGCAATTTATTTCTCATAGTTCTGGAGGCTGAGAAGTCCAAGATCACAGGTAGATTCAGTGTCTGGTGAGGACCCACTCCATAAGTTTTAACCTCACAGGGAAGAAGGACCCAGGAGCTCTGTGGGATCTCTTTTGTAAGAGCACTAGTCCCATTCATGATGACTCTGCCATCATGACCTAATTACCTCCCAAAGACCCCTCCTCCTAAAAAGGAGAAAGAAAAAGAAAATATCAACAAAATTAGTAAATTCTTAGCTAGACTGATCAAGGAAAGAGAGAGACAATAAATTATGAATATAAGGAATATAAGAGAAGATATCAAAACAGCCTACAGACATTAAAAAGAATAATACAAATAATAAGACAATTAAGAGAATAATAATAAAATATTATGAACAACTTTATGACAATAAATTTGACAACAGAAGAAATGGACAAATTGCTTGACATATTACAATTTACCAAAACTGACACAAGATGAAATTGAAAATCTATATCATTTTATCTATTAAGAAAATTAAGGAGATTCATTGCCAAAACCCTTCCCATAAAGAAAACATTAAGAAAGACATAATACCAAACTTATACAAACTTTCATAAAATAGAGGAAGAAACACTTCCCAATTTATTTTATGAGGCCAGAAATACACTGATGCCAAAACTCAACAAATACATTATAAGTAGATAGATAGATAGATAGATAGATAGATAGATAGATAGATAGATAGATAGATAGATAGGAATCCAGATCTCAGTATCTTAATTCAATAAGACTTTAATTTCTTATTATATCTAAAATGGGTCATCAGGAAGGCTATGCTAGTCATAGACGCTCAGGGGCCAGACTGCTGAAACTTACTTTCATCTCATCATGTGCTCCCCTTATGATTAAGGCAGAGAGAGGAGACATAGGTAATCTTACATTGATTTTCAAAGCTTCTGCCATGGACGTGTATCACCTATGCTTATGTTTATAACCATGTCCTGAGATGATGAAGACCTACACATTCCTGGAAAGAGAGGAAAATGGATAATGATTATCTCAGAAGTCATAGATGTATATCTAGTAACAGAAGAGCCTACATAAGTAACATGAATGACCTGACAGTGAGAGTAGAGTAGGCAACAAAGAGGCCTTGGTGCCTTGCATTAAGAAATTCTACCAGTCTGAGAGATGGGCATGAAGGAGGCTGAGATAGAGGAAATGGGGGAGGGGAGACCAAGTTAATTCATCAAAGGATTGACCAACTACGTCTAATGTGATTGAGGGGTCATGCAAGATGAGAATGTGAACAACTAGGATGTCATGGTAACAGAAAGAGAGGTATGTTTGTGGCTTGATGGAGTTAGAAGCCAGAGGAGTAACAACTGAGTGTGAGGTGAAGAAAGGAAAATGGGATATGGATGCCCTTTAAAGAAAGTGATTGTGAAAGGGAAAAAGGCAGTAAGTGGAAGAGGACATGTGTTAAGAGAGGATCTGTTTGTTACATCAATAGGAGAGCCTAGAGAATATTTACATGTTGATGTGAAAGATATAGTTTGGAGGAAGTGGTTCAATATATGAAAAAGAAGTCAGATCTTGGAAGGCAGGACCTGAAAGTTGGAAGTGAAGGATGCCGTGAGGAAGCATGGGGACTGTGGATAGCTGAGCTTTTGTGAATGGAGACAAGTTGGCAAAGGAAGCCAGAGGGAAAGGAAGGAAAATGGAGCAAATGCAAAGTGAGACAGAGATTCTGAGAGGAAGGGAACCTGCAGTAGTCTTGCTGGTCCCTGAGGCTGCTTCCCTTCTGACTTCCACTCCTAGTCTGGACCTTCTGTGTCCTTACAACAACTCTCATTTTACTGAAAATATTTCATTCATTCAATAAATATTTACAGAGCATCTGCTATGCACCAAGTCTGGTCTTGAGCACTGTAGGTAGAGCATGACAGATGTCGTTCTTGTCCTTGGGATCTGTTCCTGCATCCAAAGAAGCCAAGTGGCCCAACCTCTTTGGGCAAGCATCCTCGCTTTGGACTGATTTATTGAAAAGCAATGAAGAAATACAACAGACATGGGGATCAGAGCAAAGAGGACTTCCCATTATGGAAAGGAAATAAAGCTTGTCATCTGGAATGGTTGGGGACTTTGAGTGGATGAGGGTTGTCCAGATCTGTCTCTGAAGTAACTTGATGCAGAGAATCACTCTGTGCCTTGAGAATGCTGTGATGTGCACATGATTGTGGTTGACAATATATGTGTGTGAAGAGAGACAGACCAACAAAAATGACACTCTCCTAGGAAGAATGCTCATTCTAGTTTTTTGTTATTTTTTTTACTTTTTGTTGTAGAAATTTTAAAACATATAAAAATTAAGAGACTAGTACAATGAACCTCCATCATTTGCTATTTTCACTTCTACTGACCCCTTCCTCCTCCAAAAACTTCTAACTTCTTCATGACTCCCATTTGGCAAATAGTTTTGTACTTTCTCATGAAATCTTAATTTTAGCTTCTTTTGAAACCAGAACTATTTCTAGGCTTTTCTGTATGTGAGTCAATAAATTTTTATATTTCAGTTTAAAGTGAATTTTTATATCTCATAATGGAAAAAAATCCTGTCTAATATAGAGTCATAAGAATCCTGTCTAATAAAGAGAATATAGAGTTAAGTCCTACCTAAACTTACCTGCCTGTCACCCTGAACCTAACTACCATTTCAAGGGCATCCACGCTGTGTTAGTTATTTAAGTTTGCCTAATAAATAACACAAAAATTAGTAACTATGGTAACCAGCCTCCAAGATGACCCTTAAATACTTCACCTCCTGATATTTATATTTTTAGGTGAGGCAACCCTTGGTTAATCTCAGAGATTGCAAGGATCTTGTCAGCTTACAATCTCTTTTATTATTTTTTTTTTTTTACACCTATAGCACGTGGTCTTTCTAGGTGGTCTCCCATCCAACTACTAACCAGGCCCGACCCTGCTTAGCTTCTGAGATAAAATGGCACTGGGCTCGTTCAGGGTGGCACAGCCATAGACTACCTCCTGGTATTCTTGCCCTAGTGTCATTTCCTACTTGTCTTATTCTGTACAACAAATAGAACATAGTTGAAATGACAATGTGTGACTTCCAAGCTAGGTCACAAGAGACATTGCACTTTGCTCCTTGCTCCCCTTGGACATATCCCACATATCCTGCTGCACTGTGATGTCAGAGTGAGCACACAGGAGGGTGCCTGTCTTGCCATGGGGAGCCAGGAAGGGCTTCCTAGTGGAAGCAATGACTAAGTTGAGTCCTAAAATTTATCCTCCCCCTCTGAATGCTCAGAGGACAAGGCTCTTTGAAGGCATGTTGACAGATGAGGACACTCACTTCCCTTTAAAACAGGCTCTCGTGCTTCCAGGATGTCAGGAGACACATTTAGTAAATATATGCACCCTGGAGGGAAGAAAGCCAAACAAGGCCCCCTGACCCTATCTCCCTGCTGGATCGCACCACAGCATTTTCTCAGGGATCTCCTGCAGCCAGTGCCCCAGCCTCTGTGGTCAGCTCAGAGAAGTGGAGCTAAAGGAGCCATAGTTCCTACAAGCACGGACAATGGGGAAGTCAGATGGAGAGAGGGTGTTGGCCCCCTGCAAAGACAGATATACACCTCCTGAGCTGAGTTGTTGGTTGGGGAAGGCTGAGCTAGAAAGCCTATGCTTGCCTGACCCCCACACCTTTGCTGACCAGCTGTCTCCATTCCTATCTGTTCCCTCCTTAAAAGGAGAGCTCAGAGCATGCTAGAATGTCCCTCCCCTTCCAACAACTCCTGGCTCTCCCTCCCACACACTTCCCACTCCCACAGCCCACCCCTTCCTGGCAAGGTGGTTTCACCTGGCCTGCCTTCTCTCCCTGCTCTCATTTTTACTTCATTGTTCTTTTCTTCCCTTTTGCTTGTGTGTTGTAGCAATGAGTATACATGAGTATGTATTTCTGTGCACATTCGTAAGAGTGTGTATGTGTCTGTACCACAGTATATTGGTATATGTGCCTGACCTGACAATTGCTCAGGACCAGGGGCTCAGATGTGATAGGAGGCTGTAGAGGTCCTGACCCTTTAGCACTTCCTGGAAAAGGCCTCCCTATTCTGGCCCCTCCCTACCTCCCAGTCTCATATCTCACTACACCAACATGGAACTCACCCACCCTCTCACTCTCTTTCCTCAGCCTAGGGTTTCTATTTCTAATCCTTATCCATTATTAGGCAAATACTGCGTGTACTTTAAACTTGGCTCCAGTATCACCTCCTCCCAGGAGCCTCTTTGAGCCCCTGAGTCTTGGCTATGTATCCCCTACAGCAGTGGCCAGTGCTCATCTCTCCCTCAGGGCTAGCTGCTTGTTGGTCATCTTCCCCCAGCTGCCTGGCCCAGAATGGTAACTCACTGCAGGGGTTAATGCAGCCACGGTCTAGCTGCTGGGGCAGGGTAAGGGGAGAAAGACAAAATTTGGATAGGGGATTATATATAATAATTTATCACCCCCACTTCCCACCCCAGCTAAGCAATCTACACTGAATCTTTCTCCTGGTGGGTTGAGGTTCAAGGGAATTGCAGGTATGTTGGCCAACTTGGAATTGGGGGTAAATTGTGCCTCCCACCCTATTACCCACATACACACTGGCACCACATCAGGCTGCTTTCTGAAAAGAATGTCAGCTATCATTCCAAATTTCTAATCTTCCTGGTTTAAGGCCACCGTCAAACATCCTGGCAGCTCTGACCCTCGCTAATCACCCTCCACACCCCAAACAAACGTTAAAGTCGGTCTGGACGGGAGCTTGTGGTGGAAGACATTGAACCCGGGGAGGCCCTACGGAGGACCCCCCTCTTCGGCCCCTGCTCCCTCAGCCAATCGCTGAGCTCCTTTGGTTTCCGGAGAAGGGTTGGGGGTGGAGACAGAGCGGGGCTGCGAGGGGTTTCAAGCCAGGCAGGCTGCATGCTCTGGGGTCTGACGCAACTAGAGAATTTGGCTTCTTTTTATCACATATATCATTTTGCCATATATGGTCACCGAGAGCTACTGGCAACGAGGCTTGGGCCCAGATGGTGGGCTCCCAGAGTGCAATGAGCTACATACCAGCCCAGAACAAACAGACCATCGCTCACTCCGCTGGACAGGTGGGCGGGCCAAAAGAGGGGTTATTTATAGTTCTGGTCACATTCCTTCACTAATGCATGTTGGCCCCCAAATGCATAAACAATCTCCATTTCTGGCTCTTTTTACTGAATTTGCTAATTGCTATTCTATAACCAAGGGAATGAAAAAAATTCCAGGAGGAATGTGCGGGAAGAGATCTGCTGGCTGGCCGTTATTTCCCTTCCTTGATCCTACCCTCCTCCCACTCCCTTTTCCCTTCTTCTCTCTATTGCCCCTGACGTCTTTTCCATCCTGGCCACCCTCAGCAGGCCTCCTCTGCTGACTCTCTTCCATTCTTCCCTTGCCTTTCATCTCCTTCTTCCCTGCATACCTCCAGGACAGGGAAAGCTGGCCTGTTGCAAATGATCCCTGAGACTAGGCAGGATTCAGAGAGGTAGAGTCACAGCAAACAAGATCCCCAGTTCCCAGAACCTATCTTCTCAAAATATTGAGGTTCACCCTCCCTACCCGGCCTGACCAAGCAAGAAATGCTACCCCAGCCTGCCCAGGATCCTGAAGGCAGCAAAAATGGCAGCACAACAAGCTAATCCTGGAGATAACAACAGACCTGAGTAAACATTGATGATCCTCAAAAGCCGTTGCCGGAACCTCGCTTTCTGTCTGCAGCCTGAGGCAGTCAGAAATTCCAAGGCTTATCACATGTAGAATCAAGTAGCTCTGAAAATGGATAGTGCTGGAGCATCAGGCAAGACAAACTCTGAGAGGAAACTTCAGGTCATGCAGAGAAATGCTCTTGGCACACTCCTTGATTTGGCACAAGCAGCATGGTGTTCCCCCTTGCCCTCCATCATGGGCTGTCAAGGAGTAGATTTCAAAGCTCACTTCTTTATTAAGAAGAGCACAAAATAGTGACGGCCCTAAGATGAGGTGACGTCAGCCAGCTAAGAGAACAGCAACCCTTCTCTGCCCAGCAGGAAAGAAAGAACAAAACAAAAAAAGGGGATGGATGAGTGAACAGTGGTCCTGTCTCCGATCCAGATGTTAACTATACAGTTAACATCCCTTTTCTCTCATCGTTTTTATTAAACATACACACACATGACTCTTAAGTTAAAAATCAAGAAAACCAAGTTAGAAAACCTAGTTCCCGATTTGCCACAATCCACCAAAATGAAGGCTACAAATATCCTTTGAATTATCAGGCTGCAATTCACCTGTGATCCATGTGTAACAGTGGTCACTGCAATTGTTTGTAGTAGGGAAAGCACAGGAAACAATCAAAGTGTTTATCCACAAGGACCAGATTAAAGAAGAAATTTAATGGGCTCCCATGCCTAGAATCACATCTACATTCTTCATCCTGAGATTCAAAGTCCCAGAGTTCTAAAGATGAAAAGAACTCAGCACCTTCTCTGCCAGCCGCCATGCATGTGACTTCCCTGGTTGATCCAGCCAACTGCAGGCCCAAGATGTTCCTATTGCCATACAGGAAGGATGAGTAATGGAGACCACCATCCGTGGAGACCTTGATCAAGTGGAACAAGAACCCCTTCCTCAACTCTCTTTGCAAGTGTCCAAACCATCAGTTGCTCTGGGAGCACAGATGGGGGCTGCTGTGTAAGTTATGGTTGTACATGCTCAGATGTGGCTTCTGTGGCCCCCCTCCCCTTCCCCAGCCCCACTGCATGAATTGTACAGAACATTGCGATTGGATTCGGGACTGTCCTCGCCTCACCTTTATATACATTAAACACACATGAATCTTAAAAAAAAAAAAAAATCAACTGAAAACCTAAAGAAATTCCTTGAGAAAGATTTCACTTCCCACAACCACAATTGCTTTCTATAAGCCAAATTAAATGAGCTAATTAAAAAAAAAGAACAAAAAACAATTTCCAGACTCTTTTCACTAAAGCCAGACTCCACTGGTTCTTGCTCTTTTTCCCTCTCTGATGATTTCAGTAAAAGAAAATCTTGCCCTTTCATTTCACCTGCTTGATTTGATGACCACACACCTCTCTCTCCTGAGAGACTCAACTCTACAGTTGCACTCAGAATCCACATCCTGTTGCTCTTTTTTTTCTTTTTTTTTTGTTTTATTATCTTTTTCAAATAACAAAATGTGTATTTTGTATCATGTAGCATCAAACATGTATTATGCTACAAAAAACTAAGGAACAATGCCTAATACAAGACAAAAGTTAATTTCTCTCTCATGTGAAAGAGGTCCAGAGGTGTGCAGCCTGAGGCTGGTATGTGGTCAGCACCCTGGCATCATCAGGGACCCAGATTTAGTCTTCATGCTCTGATTCCCAATGCCTGCCTTCCATTCTTAAAATTCATCATAACTGTTGGAGATCTAATGATCAGAGTTGTGTTTCAGGCCAGGAGCAGCAAAGTATGGTCAGGAACTTCTGGGAAGGCTAATAAAGAGGGGTTGAATTATTGGTGAAGAGATCCTTTTATCTTTCCTTCCTTCTGTTGCTCTTTCTGCTGTACCACCAATGGAGTTGCCGGAGAGGGCAAGGCAGGCTAGGTTTGAAGGTCAAAGAGAGCAGCCACTCGCTGAAGCTCTGATGGTGAGGTGTCCTTGCTCCAGCACTGACACTGCTCTTCACTATATTAGAGAGGAAGTGAAATATCATCAGCAAAGAGTCCCTTTGGTTTTAATTTTCCACTTCCCTCAGAGGGGGAAGAAGCCGGTAAGGAAACCACAGGAAAAGCTTGTATAAAGCTTCTTGATCCAATCAAGTGCACCCCTTATTTCAGAGGAAATAAGAATCCATCAAAGGAAGGTGCTGACAAGACTCAGGTGAGGCTGGGTCAGGAAAACCAGACTTGAGGAGTTCGGGTTTTCAAGTCCTTACAGATGATATCATTATTTAAAAATGTTTTCGTTATCAAAATTTTCAAACATATACAAAAGTAGAGAAAATAATACAAAGAGCCCTACCCTTGTACCTATCACCCAGTTTCAGTGGTTAGAAACACTCTGCCATTCCTACTTCATTGTCTTCTCCCACATTTTTTTCCTTGAAATATTGAAAAGCAAATTTCAGATATATTATTTCATCCTTAAATACAGCAGTATTTATCTCTAACTAGTAAGAACTAAAGATAAGGTTAAGGATTTTGTTTTTTAACGCCACCATCACTCAATACCGAGAGGGCACTCAGAACAGGCCTCCCCAAGATGAGCTGCTTTGGTGTGTGAATTATTTTGAGCTGAAGGCAATTGAGACCCTGAGGGCTCATAAGAAACTTTCACTTCTTTCTTAAAACATTTAAATTCGGGGACTTGCCCATGACAGGAGTTATCACCAGAAATAACGTTTTATGACCTATCTGTGGGGCAGGACAAACTTCTAAACACTGAACATCTGCTCTTCTTATCATCCTGCGAATGACCTTCCTCCTCTCTGAAGCCTCAACGTGCCTTACCTCATCTTGAGCTCAGAGCGTTTTACATGCTTCATTTTCCCTTTCTGTCTGTGAACTTCTCATGGGTGTGGGATTCACAGAGGTACCTATGTAGTTAAATATGGTTAGTTTCTCTTGTTAATCTGTCTC
The DNA here is from genome assembly GCA_004027375.1 of Macroglossus sobrinus. Lineage (NCBI taxonomy): Eukaryota > Metazoa > Chordata > Mammalia > Chiroptera > Pteropodidae > Macroglossus > Macroglossus sobrinus. The sequence goes on from PVKZ01003211.1 coordinate 119,728, forward strand.
ATATTAATGTGTCTCATGTCTCTACCTAGAAAGGTAGAAGAAAGTTTCTTCCTCCCACACAGTTACATCCAACAGAATTAATAACGATTCTTTAATATGAAGTAATCTGTATTTAGTTTTCTCTAATTGTCCTCAAAATGCCTATTTTTAGTTTGTTCAAATCAGTATCCAAACAAAATCTATGCATTGCGTTTGGTTAACATGTTCAAGTCTTCATTTATAACACTTTCCACTTTCCTGCTGTTTTTAATGTCATTTATTTGTCAAAGAAACTGGGTCATTTGTCTTATAGAATTAGTCACATTGGCTGATTGTATCTTCATTGAGTGGTTTAACTGTTCCTCAACAATTAAATCGTATGTTAAAATGCAAGATCTGGGTATTCTCAACCCTGGCTGCACGTCAATATCACCTGGGGAAATTTTAAACATTTCTGAACTCCTGGCCTCATCCCTGATGATTCTGATTCAGCAAATCTAGGGTTCAGCCTAGGAGCCCTTTTTTTTTTTTTTATGCCACCCAAGTGATTCTGATGTGCATCTCTCAGTTGAGAACCACTGACCCCAACAGCTGGGCTTTTCTCAAAAGGGCTACTGATTATCCAGAATAGGACAGGGAGGAGGGAGAGAAGGAGAAGGGGCAGGTGGAAGAGAAGTTGACAAACACTTATTGAGCACTGAGCACTGAGCACTTAGGTTGGGATGGCATTGTTGAGAAAGAAATAAAAGAGGTTCAATTTACTAGTTTAAAAGTTTACACCAGGGAACCAAATCCCTGACTATAAAAATGTAACAGACATCAATTCCAAGACCTAGCCCATGTTTAACTTCCTGTCCCCTCCAAGTAAACATAATTGGGAGATAACAGATTATGGTGGGAATGGAGGAGCTGTGGGAATCAGACCCTGCACCCAGAATGGGAGTCTGTCCTCCTGTGGGCCCTGTAGGAACCCCTCTTTTTCTGTATTCTAGGCCTTCTGCTCTGAAGCCCCCTTTCACTTAATACTGCAGATTATTTTCATTCTTTTCATCTACTTGTGAACAAGAAAAAGACTAAAATGAAGGATAATCCCAATACGTTAAAAAGCTTTGTGGCTTTCAGCACACAGCCTAAATTCCTTATTTGATATATGAAAAAGCCATATTTCACTATAATTAAAAGAAAAATAGTTTTTTCTGTCCTTAAATAAAAGTCTAACAAATATTTAAAGAATATCAATTTGAAAAGGTACTCTTTATGATTATGATAAATTTCTCATTCACAGAGGCGAGTCAATCGATATTAAGATTAAAACTGGGGGGCGGGGGAAGCCTAAAGGAAAAGAAGAATACAATTGATTAATTAATGCAGACCAGAAAGATACCATAATGTTAATTCAAAAGCAACAGGTTAGAAGAAATAATTTAACAATATTTTCCAAAATAAAAATCTCCCACATAGAAGTAAATAAGTAGGAAAGGGACAAAAAATAGAAGCATGTAATTCACAGATAAGAATTTCCATATGGCCAAGAAACCAAAACATAATTAACTGCAGTAGTATCCAAAGAAATGCATATTAAAACAGCAAGAAGATACATTTTTTTCACTAAAAAAATTAGATGAAAAGTTGTCTGTTAATGGTGAATGTTGGCAAGAGTGTGAAGAAGGGAGTTCTCTTGTGTATTATTGGTCAGATTGAAGGTCAATTTGACCATATTTACTGAAATATTAAATGCCTGTACCTTAAATGACTGACAGCTCCACTTCTAAGTAGGTACCTAATCTGAAGAAGCAATAGCATATACACCCAAAGAGCCATTGGTTCTTCATTTATCCATTTATTCAGTGAATAAATGTACCAGAAACAGTGTTAGGTAGAGTAAGAATAAGCAGGAAAAGTTTTTTTTTTTAAGAAAAAGAACAATAAACAAATGAACATTCTAACAATCAAATGACTAAATAGGATAAAATCAGATGGTAACAAGTGCTATGAAAAAACTATTTCATGCAGCATGATAATGAAGAAAATTTGGAACCCAGTTAAATGTCCCTTGAAAGGGAAATAGTTTTAAATAAATATATCCATACTGTGGACTATTATGTAGTATTTAGAAAGGATAAGATAGTTCTGTATGTACCAACATAGTACGTTCTCCAAGATATAAATCCACTAAATAAAAGCAAAACCTTGCAATTCAGTACATAGAATTTAATCCTACTTATCTAAAAAATATATCAAATTACATATATGTACACATATGTAAGAAAATGAAAAATTCTTGAAGAATACACAGCTAATGGATAATATGGTCATTTCTAAGCATGGGGATTAGGATTTGAAGGGAAAATCAATGGGAATTTTTGCTTCTTCTGTGTGGTTTGAATTTTTTACACTGAGAATGTTTTTATAACATTTTAAAAGAAACATAGTAAAAGGAACAAAATAACTGTTACAGAACATAGAAGAAGATGGAGACTTTCCCAATTCAATTTACAAAACTAACATAGCCTTGATATTGAAACCTGACATCATTAGCACGAATAAAGAAAACTAGAGATCAATGTTGCTTGGGAATATGGATGGAAAATTCCTATGTAGAACATTAGCAAATGGAATACAGTGGTATATGAAAAACAAAAACAAAAAAACACATGACTAAGCAGGATTTATTCCAGAATCACAAGCATGGATGACTATCAGGAAATCTATTAATACAGTTTATCAAGACAATCAGTACTGCTCTGGATCTGGGAGACAGGGCCCTCCACTCCACCCCCATCCCAGCCTTGCTTCTCCCAAAGGGCAAAGGACTCCTGTGGGCCAAGAGGACTTGTCCTGTGTTTCTCCTCCCAGACCACATTTTTGATACCAAGATTCCAAAATTGCCTGCCCCAATGGCCCCAAGCCCGTTTCCAGGACCTATACTGGCTTCTTCCCCTTTATCAAGGGTGGATTCTTCCACCAGAATAGTACACACCCCAAGGCCTGAAGGATGGCCGAGGTAAAGATGTTTGTTGGGGGCTGGCAATATAGTAGGGTAGAACTTGGATATGTGAGCTAGGGTTTCCATAGCTGTGCACAGGAGGCATCTCATGGTGTGAGATGGAACCAGGAGTAAGAAGAGAGTAGGGTGGGCTGCAGCCTGGGGTTGAGAATGGGGCAACTCTCTCTAAACTTCCATAAGCCAAGGAGTATGATAATTCTAGATTCGCATTTGGCCTCCCTGGTTGTTATGAAGATAAATGTCAAGGTAGAAAACAAAAACATATTTTATTTAACAGTTTGACATTTTAGTTTGCAATTTCTAAATATTTAGAAATATAACAGTCTAGGCCTTCATTTGTACTCTTGGCCCAGGTCCCACAATTGTTGAGGGTAATAATAGAACCTAAGAGAAAAAAAATATGATACCAAAAATGGATAAGACATTGGAAAGATAAATTGAGAGGGAGAAGAAACAGACGGTGAGAGGAAAGATGGAAATGAAGACATCCTAAAGCTCAGTCACCTGCACCTTAATGTATGCTTACCCATGCTTTCCTTCTGCTAGTCAGGATGAGGAACACCAGTGTAAGGAAGGGTGGGGAGGAGATCCTATGAGTTGTGAAACTTTGAGGAGGTGAGAGTGGGGACAACTTCCTGTCACTAAAGATGGAGTCTTCGATTTATCTTTAAGACCAACTTTTTTTTTTTAATCTTTGTTTGTTTTGGCAAAACACACTAGAATTGACCCTGTATTGCACAAATATAAAGCAAGTTCCTATCTATTGTTCTTAGACAAACTGAAATCAACACAACCTGAATGCATTTGTTAATTATGGTGGTTTTCTCATGCCAGTCTCAGGTGTCTGCTGAATCAGGATGTTTAAGAATGTGCCACTACTCTGGTTTTTTTTACAGAAAGGTAGTTTTGTGTTTATTTTCAAGGACGGTTTGTTTTTTGGAGATGAGAATCCAAAAAACAAAACACAAGAGAAGTTACTTTGAGATTTTTAAATGGTCTTCTACCTTTAATCTTGCCCCAATTCCAAAATGACTTTTTTTCTTCTTAAATAGTTTCATTAAGACATAATTTACATATCATAAAATTCATCCATTTTAAAGGTACAGTTAGACAAATTTTAGTAATTTGTACAGTATGTAACCATCACTAGAATCCAGTTTTATAATATTTCCATCACCCCAAAAATGTCCTGTGTGCCTATTCTCAGTCAATTCTCGCTCCCACCCCTTGCCTCAGGAAACCACTAATCTACTTTCTGTCTCTATAGTTTTGTCTTTTCTAGAAATTTTATATAAATATAATCATACAATATGTAGTCTTTTGTAGTCTGGCTTCTTTCACTTAGCATAATATTTTTGAGGTTCATCCATGTTGCAGAATGTATCAGTACTTCACGCTGATATTGCATTCATACTATTACTAAATGGTGTTCATTGTATGGATGTACCACGTTTGTTTATCCATTCATTAATTCAACATTTGTGTTGTTTGCTGTTTGGGGCCATTATTTAAAATATTGCTGTGAACGATTGCTACAGGTCTTTGTATGGACATATATTTTAGTTTGTCTTGAGTTTATACCTAAAAGTGGAATTGCTGAGTCATATGGTAAGTTTATGTTAAAAATTTTAAGTAGCTGCCAAACTATTTTCTAAAGTGGCTGAGTCATTTAAATTCCCACCAGCAATGAAGTTTCCAGTTTCTTCATATCCTTATCAACACTTAATATTGTCAGTTTTTTTTAACTATAGCCATTCTAGTGGGGTAGTTCATTGTTTTAATATGTATTTTCCTTATGTCTAATGATGTTAAGCATCCTTTCATGTGGTTATTTGCCATCCAACTATCTTTTTCAAGGAAGTGTCTATTTAAATCTTTTGCTCGTTTTAAATTAGTTTGTTTATTTTTTATTAATAATGATCTGTTAAAAACATAAATTGGGTCAGGTAATCTTCTTTTTGAAAACCTTTCAGTGATTTCACATTTACCTTCCTCTCCTACCACCTCCTCTTCTCCAGGTAATTCCCATTCATCCTTCTCTCTGCTCAGGTATCTCTTCTTCAAACTAAGCCAGGAACTTCTGAGATGATACACTTGGTCATGGCCCCTGGATATTTACTCCATGGAACTTGATATCATTGTAATTAAATATGTAGTCATACAATTTGAATCTTTGTCTCCCTTGCCCTTCAACAGGCTCCATGAAAGGGGCATGGATGACATCTTGTTACCCCATTGCATCCTCAGCATTTAGCCAGTGCCAGGTACACAGAGGGCGTCCCAAACACATTGGTTGAATGAATAATTGAATAAAGAGGTCCTACTTCTCTGAGGAGTGAGATCCCTAAAAGGCCAATTTCATTCCAAACCAGGGGATGACAGCAGTAAACCAATAGGGGGACAGTGGTCAGAGCCACTGACATGATCAGAGCTACAAGGAGGAACTCTGGACTGAAAAATAACAGGATATCTCTGAGAGGAACTTTCAAAATATGAAGTGTGTATACAAAAGTCTGTCTTAGGGACCGGCTTCCAGCTGGAGAGAATCTGTACACTTGGAATTCCTTCCTGGGAAACAACAATTTAACTCTTGAATTGAGAGTAGATGAAGAATTTTAGTGGATGAGGTAAGAAAGAAGCTATACTGTAGAAGAGGCTTTGGGAAAGGCCTCTGTAATTCAGTCTTAAAATAAGACATTTCCTTTCCACACCCTAGGTTATGATATAAAACATTAACTAGAGACCAGTATGGTCAGGAGACCCAACAGGGCTCTGACACCAAACACATGAAATTTTCTTTCTCACAGTCCTGTTTCCTACCTCCTCCTCCTCCTCCTCCTTCTTTTTCTTCTTCTTTTTCTTCTTCTTTTTCTTCTTCTTTTTCTTCTTCTTCTTCTTCTTCTTCTTCTTCTTCTTCTTCTTCTTCTTCTTCTTCTTCTTCTTCTTCTTCTTCTTCTTCTTCTTCTTTTCTCTCTCTCTCTCTCTCTCTCTCTCTCTCTCTCTCTCTCTCTCTCTCTCTCTCTCTCTCTCTCTCTCTCTCCTTAGAATAGAAACATATTTATTGGTAACCTGTGTTAATCAAAGTTTGGATAAATTGAACATTTTACCCTCAAGAAATTGAAATGTTCTCAAATGAGATTCTGACATATTACTGTCGACCATTGAACAGGGTTAGGAGCATCACCTCCAGTGCAGTTGAAAATCCATGTAGACTCCCCAAAAACTTAATTGACCCTCAGTATTTATGAGGATTGGTTCCAGGTTTCCCTGTAGATACCAAAATTCATGGATGATTAATTCCCCTATGTAAAATGGGGTAGATCAAGACATACAATCTGCCCTCCACATCCATGGACTCCCAACCAAAGATCAAAAATAGTACAGGTATTTAAAAAAAGTATCAAGATCCTCTAGATGAGCAGTTCCCAACCTTTTTGGTTCCAGGGACCGGTGCTCCTATGAGAATCTAATGCCTGATGATCTGAGGTGGAGTTAAGGCGGTGATGTTGGTGCTGCAAATACAGATGAAGCTCTATTCACTTTCCCAGCACTCACCTCTTGCAGTGTGGTCCAGTTCCTAACAGGCTACAGACTGTACTGGTCTGCTGCCTGGGGGTTGGGGACCCCTGCTCTGGATTGTGATTCAGAGATCCTTGTATTAAAAAGTGCCACTTAAGTTGTGGGCATTACTTATTTATTCTTACAAATACATTGGAAAGAAAACCTCCTAAGAACACACCAGGGTATATGGTTATCTATTATTTGTTAGAAGGCAGGGGGATACAAAGATGCAGATCAGAGATTAGAGGCAAATTTTTTCTTAGATAATTTATTTTAAAACAATCTCAGATTTATACAAAAATTTCAAATATGGTAAAAAATAAATAAATAAATAAAAATTAAATTAAATTTTAAAAACCTTGCTTCCTGAACTATTTGAGAGAAACTTGCTAATATGGTGGATTTCCTACAAGAATCTTCCCTAACATAACCACAATATAATTTTAAAAATTGGGAAATCAACATTGATGTATTTCCACCATTCAAGTTTCACAAAGTGTTTTAATAATGTTCTTTATAAAAATGAAAATATCCAACTCATAATCACATGTTGCCTTTAGTTGTCACATCTCTTTAGTCTTCTTCAGTCTGGAAGTTTCTTAGTGCTTCCTCAGCCTTCATGATCGTAAAGATTAGAGGTCAGTAATCATGTTGAATGTCTTTCAGTTTGGGTTTGCCTGTTGTTTCCTCTTGAATTAGCTTCAACTTCTGAATCTTGGACAGGAATATCACAGAAGCAATATATCCTCTTACTGCATCCTATCAGGTGGCACATGATTTTGATTTGTCCCATTACTGATGACGTTACCAGTAATCACTTCATTAAAGTGGGATCTGCCAGGATTCTCCAGTGTAAATTTACTCTTTTCCCCTTTTTAATAAATGAGTATTTTGTGGGGAGTACTTTGAGACTATTTAAATGTCCTGTGCTGGCTCAAATTTTCAACTTATTCAATTTTTAATTTATAGACTCAAAGTTCCCTATTTTATTACTATTGAGCTTTTTATACTTTTCTTTTTTTGAACCATGTGAATGGATTAACTATTTTTAAAACTAATTTTTTAAAGAAGGGACCTGAAGTCTAAAACCTCCACTGATGATGATGCTTCGCTGAATTCACCATTATTCTTTGGCCAGGCTGAAGGCATACATTATCCAAGGTGCTGGATGTGTGCATGGTGGGCTGGAGGGTATTGTTCGCCCCAGTGAAACCAAGGACCGAGCATGAGCAGAGACATTTTTGGGTGGCTGCTACCAAAAACAGGGAGAATGGAAACTGGACATCAAAGACAAGAGCGGATATAAAAACAAGAAAACACAGGAAAGAGGCTACAACCAGAGGGCATTAGGAGTCCAGTGTTGGGAAATAGGGGACATATTGGAATGAAAATGTGTGCCAGGAAGTAAAGAAACAAACCCCAGGGCCAGAGGGTGATCACGGGGCAATGAGGTCCCTGCTCACTGGCATGTTCCATTGGACGCCAAGCTATTTTCCACAAAGTTGGACCCAAGTGGGGACAATTGGCAACACCTGGTTGAGGAGTTCATTCGAAGGCAGAGGATCAGCTCCTAGGAAGACATGATGACATCTCCAAGAAAGTATATGTGTACAGATAGAAGACTTTAAATGAAAGAACAACCCGGAATCTGCTAGTCTGCTTCCCAGAGGTGGACCTCAGGCCAGCACTTGAACTTTGGCAGCGATGCTGGTGTGTAGAAAGTTGTCAGCAGTCACTGAATTCTTTGTACACTCCATTTTTTAAACACAGGAAGTATCTGCCACATTACATGAATTATGCTTAATGCCACTAATTCTATGCCTCTCCCCCAGGCTTTTCTCTCCCCACCTCTCAGCCATGGAGTCCGCTTATCATTCCTGCATTCATAGGATATTTTAGGAAACTGTATGTTGGCAGCTGTTTCTGGCCTGAGCAGAGCACACCTCTGCAGACAGACACATTCTGCAAATTTCTAACAAAGCAAATATGTTGATTTTGGCCTATGTTAGCTCCAACTTATCAGACTATATTGCTTGGTTGACTAGAGGGAAATATCTAGGGAAAACACATTTTATTATTTTAATTGTTATTATAGGTGTTCTCAAAAAATAAATCTGTGACCCGCAATATATTTCAGTGAAAGAACACACATCTGGTTCTGATTAGCTCTGGAGCCTGTTGGCTGACTTAGCACAGGAGCCTTTTCTGGAAGTCAGCTTTATGTCTCAGGGATTTTGTTTTCACCCAGAGAGGCACAGTGGAGACCTTGTTTTAGCACAAAGGCATTAACTGTTAGTGCGACCTCTTGCAAACATGGCAATGCTAACTGAAGACCTCAAAATGTCAGAATCCTGTCGTGGATGACTGAGACAGGCAAGTCGAAGGCAAGGGCAGAATGGATGGAGAAAGAGTTCCAGAATAGCCTGACAGACTTTGCTTTGGGCATTGCCATTTTAACCTCTATTCACAAGGAGGACCAAGAGAAACTTTCATAAAGACAGTGGCACTTCTCACCCTTGTTCTGGCTAAGAGAACAGAATCAGTAATAAACATTATGCTATGTTCACTTTCATTATGAGCAACATGGTAAAACCTGTAGCAGACATCCTGAGATAGTTCACTTTCTTCTCTAAAGATAAGAGCTATAATAAACACACTAGAATATCTCACTTTCTTTATGGGTAAGATGGCAAGATTAATGATAAAAATGGGTGAAATGAAGCCAACACAGCTAATATCTACACTGAACCATAGACTCCAAGAAGCTCACAAGGCAATGTCCAGGATGAGATGTCTTTGACCTGAATTAACCCTTATAATTTTAAAATCTATTGGCAGTAGCAGTTTCTGGCTAACGGGGCTATCACAGCTCTTTCTGGAATCTTCTCTGGGAGCAGGAAGAATAAGATAGCTTCAATCTCCAGTTTCTTCCTCTCAACTTATATTCTTGCCATGGACATTGGGAGCCATCTGAAAAAATAGTGTCCTGCCCTGCTCCTGAGACATGAGTTGGTCTTGTTTGGAGTGGCCTCTCCTCATTCTCCACCTACACGGCTCTTCCTCCCCTAATCACACCCTATACACCCCAAGAACTCCTTAGCTCTTTGCTTAGCTGCACGTACCTCACTTCTCAAAGGAAACAGAGAAATCAATTTTTACCAGTTACACCATCAAACAGAGTGAGGTAATGATATCCTCAAACAAACCTGACTTGATAGAGAAAAGATAGTGTTTTTTTTCCGATTGCATACATACATCCACATATAGATTTTAGCCTTAAAGAGCCTTTGCCAAGTTATCTCACTACATAAGGTTTCATGAGCCATTAAATGACTGGTTACTTTTTGTCACAAGTAGAGAGCTACCTTAGGTACAGGAATAGAGGAGCACTTCTCTGGATGGAAATGTATGAATAATAATTTTTGATATAGCCAACAATTACTGAGCACTAACTATGTGCAAGGCATTGCTCTAAGCTTGTCCCAAGTATAAACTCACTGAAGCCCTCTAAGGGAGGTACCATGAGGGTACCACTTGTGCAGTTACAAAGTGATTAAGTGACTTGGCTGAGGTAACTCAGCCAGTTCTAGAACAATCATTGCTGTCTTTATAATAGTTCATTTAGATTCTATAGTAAAATCTCATTGTAATGTTTGTGACTGACACAGGTATTTAAAATTCCATGAGAATAAATTGCAGAAAGATTCTGTTAGGCTACTGGTCACAATGTTGGCTCTGTTGGCCTTCAGTCTCCTGACAATTCTAACCTTGTGTCATCCCCCAACAATGTTCCTTCTTTTCAAAGCCCCAGCCACCACCATTATTCAGGCCTTTACTCTGTTTGCCTTGAACACTTATAAATGGCCTCTTAACTAGTCTCCTGGCTTTCTGTTGCTTCCCTGCTCTGATTCAGTTATCACATCACTGCCAGATTAATTGAACACAGAACAGCTCTGTCCTAGCCCTAGCCAGCTCAAAGCCCACCGTTATCTATGTTCAAGGCCTTCTATGACACACCACAGCCAACTTTTCCAGTGTTGCCCACATTATGCTCTTTGACTCAATATATTTCTGTTGAGTGATGACCTTGAGCCAAAGTACTGGGGCAGGTTATGGAAATTTAAAGATGAAAGATCATAGTCCTTATCCTCAAATTGTTCTTTTGCGGTAAGAAGACAGACTTGTAAACAAATGCAAAATCCTAAATTAACTGTTCCAGCATGGACTCCACAGAGGACAGCAGGAGAAGAAGCACCTTATCTTCCCAGGATCATCTGAGACAGGGAGCTTTGAGCTGAGAGAGAACAAGCCAAAATCCCGAGTGGATCAGGGGAGCGAGTTCCAAAAGTGGGCACAGTGCACAGTGACACTGTGAAAGGATGGGTAGCTAAGTCTTGTGGGAGCCTAGAGTTTGATAGGAAGTAGAGGAAGCTGAGAAAACGGGGGCCAGATAAAGGCTCTTCATGAATGAAGTATTGTATGGATATAAATCCAACTCCAAACTACAAAATAATTTTGAAGTTTATCTGGAAAAATAATGTGTACATTGCTCCCCAAAAATTTTTAAAAATAATGAGAGGACAAATAACTGCTATCCTAAATATTAAAATATATTATAGGATCACAATGGTTGAAATTGTGTGGTCCTGGTGAGAATTAAAAAGATCGATAAAGGAATAGAATAGAAAGTATAGATGTGGGTCCAAGTATATAATACTAAGCTAACAAATATAAATGTGACATCTCAAATCAGGAACAAAATGATGTATTATTCAAAAGATATTGTTAGAACAACTACTTGATTTATTTTGAAGAAAAAGTTGGATTCTCTATCTTCACCCATCATTCACAAAATGAATCTAAATCAGTGTTGTTCAACAGAACTTTTTGCAATGATGAAAATATTCTATAGCTACACTATTCGGTATAGTAGCCACTGGCCACATGTGATTATAGAGCACTTGAAATGGGACTAGTGCGTTGAAGAACTGAATTTTTAATTTTAATTTTAATTGAATTTACATAGCCATTGTGGCTGGTGGCTGAATAGCACAGTTCTAAATGCACTAAATATATAAATATAGAATAGAAAAAAATAAAATATTAAAATGTAAGTAAAATGTAATATTATGGTAAAATAAGATCTTTTTTTAGTATCATATCAAAAGCAGAAATTATAAAAGATGTCTTTGACCGTAAAAATATATATAATATATAAAATATAATATAATAAAATAAATTTAAGGTAAAGTCAGACAAAATTTACTTCATAGAGAACAGATAAAAGATTTATAGTTTTGATATCTGATTATAAATTAATAAATTAATTATAAATTGATATTGTAATTTAACAAAAAATGAGTCTTAGAAAAATAAGTGGACACAAATAAGAAAATCATAAAAGATGAACTACAAATATCTAATAAATAGAAAAGAAAAACTTTAACCTCACTAATAATCACTAATTCGCCAATCAGAACAATTTTGAGATCATTCATCAAACTAGTGATGCCTTAAAAATGTTGCTATAGGCATCATTGAGGAGGGTAGGTAGGAAAGCAAGCATTTTTCTACATTGTATGTGAAAGTGTAAATTTACACAAGTGGAAAGCAATTTAGCAATATAGATCAAATTATACACTCTTGGGTCCAATTTCAGATATTTTTATACCCCCCATGTTTATTTTACATGAAAACCCACAAATTAAACCTCCTCCCAATGGCCATTATTATTGTGTGTGTGTGTGGTGTAGTGAATTTTTATTTAATTGAATCAAATATTTCTGGATGGCCAATATTTAGTTTCTATGATAGTCATAGTCCAGGTCCCATCTCTGCATACTGAGTGGCATTCTTTGTGGCAAAGGGGAGCCATGGGAAGGTGAGACGGTGTCCTGAGAGCTCAGGAAATAATAATCACTGCTGTTACTTAGCAATTAGCTGTGTGCCAAGCACAGGACACACAGCATCTCATTTAATTCTCACGACAACCTGATGAGAGAGATACTATTATTCCCATTTTACAGGTACGGAAACAGCCCCAGAGGAGTTCAGTGTTATTATCATGCAGCCAGAAAACCAGGATTTATACTCAGGTCTGTGACTCCAAGCTGTGTTCCTTTTGCTGGCAAGGACTCCAGAGCTTCATGCAGCTTTGAAGTCTCCTTAGAGAGAGCGTATGGCCAGCACGACCCCAGAGAAACTGATTAGGAGCTGAGCCTTCACCAGCAAAGGCAGGCATAACCCCCAGCACCACACATACCAAGTGACTTATCGATCTCTTAGCTACCCGCTCTGTGACCTGAAGAAAACTGGTATATGTGTGCGTGGGGAGGAGCTGGGTTTTAACTCATTTGAAAAAACTAACTTGTTGAGTCTGAGATGGAGTACAGCTCGAAGAAAAGGAATCTGGGGAACTGAGTGTCCTCAGACTTTTCCATCTGCTCTTAGACATGGCCCTGCCAAGTGACGATGGATGCCCAGCCTCGTCTTGGATCACCCATCTCTGGTGTTGGGCTAGGGCCACAAGTTCTGTAGCCAGGTAGGTGGGGGTGTGCTCCTAGGGGAGGGAGGACTTGGAGGCTGCCAGCTTCCTCTTGCAGAACAGTTAGAGAGTGAGATAGCTGCATGTTCAGAAAGAAATGGGGTGGGTGAGCAAAGCCAAACACCATTTGGTCTCCATCAATGCTCAGAAAGCAATTTGCCGTCAGTGTTGGGTCTGTAGCAAAGAGATAGCAGCTGGGACCTTGCCAGGGTGGCTGAATCTGCCCCAAAACAGGAGTGCAGGGGAACCTAGAGAAAGACGATCTCCACTGGGCAGGGAGGGATAGAACTGGATAGGGTTTGCTGAGATGAATAAAGGGGAGCATATGGATCACTATTTTAAAACTAACAGACCTGCATCTTTCCTTGAGGAAAGAAATGTTTTGCTTTTGTGTCTGTTTTCAAAGCAGTTAGAAAAAGTAGCTGCGTGAACTTGGGCAATTATTTGTTCTGTTGAGCCTCAGCTGCAATATCTGCGGATTGGGTACTAAACCAGACGATGTCATGTTAAGGTCCCTTTTTGAGTTAAGGTCAAGGGTACTCAAACTTTCTCCAAGATAAGATTACTTAGGACACTTATTAAATACATTCCCAAATTCTGCCCCTAGACCTACTGAGTCAGAGTCTCCGGGAGAAGGGCCTGGGAACCTGCACTTTAGTTATGTGTTTATAGCTGAGGATCCTGAAGCACAATTTATTTACTTATTTATTTTTTCACTTTCTTGCTCTATTATTGACATGCAACACTGTATAAGTTTAAAGTGTACAGCATAATGACTTGACCTGCTTATGTATTGCAAAATGATTATCACAATTAGTTTAGTTACTCCCATCACCTTATACAGTTTCAAAAATTTTTTTCCCTTGTGATTAGAATTTTCAAGATCTACTCTCCTAGCAATTTTCAAATACACACTACCGTGTTGTAAACTATAGTCACCATGCTGTATATGAAATTCCCAGGACTTATTTATCTTAAAACTAGAAATTTGTTCCTTCTGATTCAATTCACCCATCCATCCTTCCTCCCCTGCACACATACACACACTGCCTCTGGCAACTATCAATCTGTTCTCTGTTGCTGTGAGTTCTATTTTTTCAAAAAATTTCACATGTAAGTGAGATCACACAGTAGTTATCTTTCTCTGTCTGACTTATTTCACTGGAATCTGTATTTTAATCACTACACTGAATGAGTCCTACATCAGGAAAATTCAGAAATTGCTGTAGGGAATGGGACATCTGTAAACACCCTTCACCCTGTTTTGGAGAAAGGAAGAGAGAAGGAAGAGAGGCTGAGAGCACTGGCCTTTAAGGACTCAGTTATCAGGGAGTAGAGCCTCTAGTCCCTGAGTCCTCTCACCTCTGGTGTCCCTGACCTGCTGTTCAGTAGCCCTGGCGTTCTGAAGGTCTCCTTCAGTGAACTATCTCACTGATCTAGGCACCCAGGAGGGGCAGCAGGAGATCAGCACAGGGTTTGGGGAACACACTCCAGGCCAGGATTTAGAAAACAGGGATTCTGTCTCATCTCTGCCCTGATCTTGACAAAGTAGTTTGTATGGTCTTGATCCAGGGTTTAACTTTTCTGGGCCCCAATTTCTTCATCAGTAAAATAGGGACAATTAATAAACTCAATGATTGTTCGGTAGTCAATAAATATTACTGAGGTCTGTTCAGAACTATCTTTTAGGATTGCTGGCAGCATCCAGTAAGATATCGATAGAAGTACTTTGAGCAGTATAAAGCTCTTTATCAGCATTCCCCAAAGTGTGCACCATAGATGTGGGCTATTAATAGTGTTCCATGAAAATAAATAGAGTCTGTATTCAGTTGAGGAAATGCTCCATTAAATCTAATTAAACAGTCTTTGATTTAGAACTTCTCTGAGTCTTTTATTGAATGTGCACTGGGATTGGCCAAGGCTGAGGCCCTGTGTGAGAAGAACGGAGAGGTTATTTAGACCTCCTCAGACTGCTTTGTTTGGTGATATCACAAATCAGTGGAGCATGTTGTGTGTGTGTGTGTGTGTGTGTGTGTGTGTGTGTGTGTGTATGCGCACGTGCATGAGTGTGTGTGTGAAAATATACATAACACGAAATTTACCACTTAGTGGCATTAAGTACATGCACATTGTTGTGCAAACATCCCCACCATCCATCACCAGAATTTTTCCATTTTCCAAACTGAAACACTGTACCCATCACATGATAACTCCCCATTCCCCTTTTCCACCCTCCTTGTCCCTGGCAACCACTATTCTACTTTTTGTCACTATGAATTTGACTGATCTATGTACCTCATATAAGTGAAATCATACTTTTTAGGATTGCTGGCAGCATCCAGTGAGATATCGATAAATCATATTTTTCCTTTTGTGACTGGCTTATTTCACTTAATAAAATGTCCTCAAGGCTCATCCATTTGTAATGTGTTAGAATTTTATTATTTTTTAAGGCTGAATAGCAAATATTCCACTGCATGTATACATCACATTTTGTTTATCCATTCATCCATCAATGGACACTGAGATTGTTTCCACCTTTTGGACATTGTGAATAATGCAGCTATGGACATGGGTGTACAAACATCTTTTTGAGTCCTCCCTTTCAATTATTTTGGGTATAGATCCAGAAGTGGAATTGCTAAAGCAACTCTTGGGCTAGTCTTATGTGGAACACACTTTAGAGACATTATTTTTTATAGCTCTGAAGGAGCACTATGAAACAAGAAAATTCCTGAATTTTCCAGGGATATTCCTGCCTTGAAGGATGCAGTAAAAAACATCCTGGGTTAAGAGTTGGACTTCACATTTCTGTCTGGTGAGGATCTCTGTGGGCCTTAGTTTCCGCAACTGTTAATTTAGTATGATAACTAGATGACCTAATATGGTCCCCCTTCCACGTGCCATGACATCAGGATGGAGAGTGAAGGATGAGGGTAGTGAGGGGAGCAGCCTGGGAAGGAGATACTAGCATGCAGTTAGGGAACAATTTAATATCTTTCTCCTCCAATCTCATCATTTTAATTTTTTAAACTAGTTTCCTTTTTTGAGAGAAAACAATATTTTGTTATTTCCTCACCTTCATGCTTCAGGATCCAAACACTGCTTGGGTAGGTCTCTCTATCTCAGGTCAGAGTTGTCCTTTAAGTAAAGGTTGTGGACTTCCCCTGCTCTTTCGGTCTCTCCCTTCTCAATCATGAACAGCTCGTGGCGAAGAGAGAGCTGTATTTACGTCCTCTTCTATTTTCCTGTTGGAAGAGTGGCTTTTCTTTTTTTTCCACCATTGGAAACACGAAAAGAAGAGAAATCACATAAGTTTGTCTCTAGGCCACAAAGGATGAACCTCAGGAGCTACCCTTTCCCATGAGAGAAAAGTAATTTTCCACTTTTTCGTCTTCAAAAACAGAGGCCTTCCTCTCCCATTAGGAATCTCTGGCTGCTACTTGAATTTTAAATATAATAACCAGGTTTATACATTAAGCAAGTTCCCTTAGCAACAGCTCTAATTTTTATAGCTTGCTGTAGCTCGTTCTAAAGGAACTTGCAGATTTCATGATAATAACATCTCTGTGATCCAGAAGGGAAAAAATCTTAACCTTTCAGAATGATGAAACTCTAAAATTAAGCCACAAAGCAAAACAAAACCCTCTGAAATAACCTTCACAGAATCCAACACTAAAGACAAGAGCATTTTTGTGAGAAAAGTTTTTAGACCCCAAAATTCTACTTACACTTTTTAACACATTTTTCTCAACAGTGGGTAAAAAATGGGGAGGGAGCTGCTACAGACAGACATGTTAGCAGCAGTGTTAAACCATCTGGTAGCCTGAGGACAAAGGGGACAGAAAAGCTTTTAAAAAGCAGACATAGTACTGTGCTGTGACATTTTTGATGGATTCCAATCAAAATGGCTAAACTAAACAGAGTGTTGGGTTTTTTTAGAGATAAGCCTCAGTTATCTGGAAAACTCATTTGTTTAGGAAGAATTCACTGTCAGCAGAGCTGCATAATTGAAGCATCACTGTTTTGAATAAATAGCCCTAGCAAGGCATTCAAAGATTTAAAATCTATCGATAGGATGAATCACTAGTGGAGTGTACAGGTGGAGGAGTGGGTGAGGTCTTGGCTAAGACTAAACTTCTAAATTTTATGAAAAATTTGATGGTTCTGAGTAGGAAAAACTAACATTTTAAATCCAGAAGCAGTCTTCTTGATTGGGTAGAGGCTAGGATGTGAGCCTGAGGACAACTTGCTGCTTCGATGGGGAAAATGCTTTAATTGACCTTTTATTCCTAAAGGTAAACATATTGCCTTGTTACACAATGGGGAGGTTCACTTCTCTGCATGATGTAAATGAGTGGCTTCCCCGTGGGCAGAGCTGCTCCATGTTCTTGTCTAAAATTACGGTTTCTTCTGGGGAGATGTGTGATGTGGTCTTGTCTAAGACTTGGAATAGTTATCGGAAGGTTCCAGAAGGATGCCTGGAACTGCATCTGCGCTGCTGGCTGACAGAGTTCTCCTAAAGGCAGCCTGACTGGCACGATCTGAGGCAATGAGGACTCTCCCACTGACATCCCCTGACAGGTAATTCTAGAACCTAGACTTTAGGAAGTGTGCTGAGAATAGTGTTCTGATGAGCTCAGGGTCAAGGGGCAAAACCACATTCTTCTAGGTCTCAGTGGGGTTTCCCTGAAAGAATGCATGTTCCCAAGATTATCTTGGGGCACAAAATAGGAACTTGGAAGGAGACTTAGATGCCCCGAGGGGAAAATTGCTTCTTGTTCTTGGAGTCCTGAGGATCTAAAAGCTTGGACTTGAGAAGGAAGGGGTTCTCCAGGATAGTTCCACTGTGAGAGTTTAAGTGGAATTCGGCAGTGGGGGACACATCAAGGGCCAGAGAAAGATTCTAGAAAGAGAAGGGTTGCTGGATAAAATGCTGACACCCAGTTAAATTTGAATTGCAGATAACAACAAATAGTATTTTAGCACAAGTATATCCCAAATATTGTTTGGTTCCTAATATTACACAGAACATACTTACACTGAAAAGTTACTTGTTGTCTGTCTGAAATTCAAATTTAACTGAGTGTCATGTATTTTTATTTCTTCAGTCTGGCAACCCTAAGAAGGGAACTTCTGAGAAGACCCTCCATACTATCCTTTCTGTTACCTCCAAGTTTTCAGTATTAAATATTAATACTTGGCTCAACCTTGCTGGGGGTGCTTGAGGGAGGGGTCTCTGCCATGCTTGGAGTGAAGTCATCCTGATGGGAGGGGTAGCCATTGCCAGAAGTGTCAGGGTCAAAACTGAGGAGGAACCTTGGGGAAGAAGAGGTTGTTGGAGTGGCCCAGAATCAGTGGGCTAATTGGAAAGGAAGTTATGGTCAGGGCAGATTTGTGGCTCTTGTGGGTAATTCTTCTGGAGTCCTAGAGACCTTGAAAAAGAGAGATTGGTAAAAGTGTATGGCCAAGGAAGCTGGGGCCCTGAGCTATTATGATCTGGACATTAAATGGCAGCATAACCCTTTAATAAGCTGATGAAATCTCGGATACTTGAGTTATAAGTCCAACTTGAGGCATCAGGTTTAGGGACTGTGATATTGGGATTCAAAGTAAAATATATATATTTGGTCTTCAACCTCATTCCTGGCACAGAGCTCCTAAAACCCTTGAAATACCGTAAGTGAGGAGAGTCATCAAAGTGTCTTTTATTATATTACTGAGATGGGCTGGTTACCAGGAGAATCAATCCTGTGATTAGAGGGTTGGAACTTTTAGTCTCAACCTCTGACCTCTGGAGAAGAAAAGGGGTTAGAGGTCAAATCCGCAGCCTATAGCCAATGATTTAATCAGTCATGACTATGTAATGAAGGTCCATAAAAACCCAAAAAGAGGAGTTTGGAGATTGTCCACGTTGGTGAATAGGTGGAAATTTGGGGAGAGTGGCAAGCTCAGAGAGAACATGGAAGCTCAGTGCTCTTTCATCATACCTTACCCTATGCATCTCTTCCATTTGACTATTCCCGAGTTATATTCTTTTATAATAAACCAGTAATCTAGTAAGTACAATGTTTCTCTGAGTTCCATGAGCCACTGTAGCAAATTAATCAAACCCCAAAACGGCATCATTGGGACCTCCAATTTGTAACTGGTGGCTCAGAAGCACAGAGGTGACAACCTGGGCTTGCAACTGGTGTCTGAAGCTGTGGGGAGGGGACTGGTCATGTAGGACTGAGCCCTTAACCTGTGTGATCTGATGCGATCTGACACTCTAAGAAGATGGTGTCAGAATTAAGTTGAATTATAGGACACCCAGCTGGTGTCAGAGAATTGCTGGGTGGTGTGGTGAACCTCCTTCCACACACATATACCCATGTTGAATTTGGGTACAGAACACTTATAGAGACATTTTCATACAAGGGCATTTTTTAACCTCCAAGTTATGATATAGGTTATTAGCGTGCCGCTTTTCCTATTGTCTTTATTTCAGCTGAGAACTTAGTATGTTTGGTCCCCACATACTCAAAGAAAGGCTCCAGACCATCTATACGACACTCACTGAAGTGATCCAAAAACCTTATCTGGGGAACTCTCATAGCACCAGCCACTGGAGGCTGTGCTAAGGGAGCTGAGGTATCCACAAGGAGATTGGAAAGGTAAGATTTCCCCAAAGTCATCAACATGGGATGCAAAGGACAGAAAGATGTACCTTTTCCTCCCTCAGGCCAAGTGAACAAACCTTCCAGTGTCCCTTGGGTGTCCTCACACTGGAGCCTGCCACATCTGGAAAATGAAGGTGGAGCAGATCCGGCAGCTGCCTGGGGCCAGGCCTCACTTGCATTGTAACACAGATGGGTGGACTTTCCCATGGGCCCTGTGCACCCATAGAAGGTAGCCAGGCTTAAATTCTCTTGAAGAGGGACTCCGTGATGAACCTAGAAAAAATTATGTTGAGTGAAAGAAGCCCCACAAGAAAGAATATTACCCTTTGATGCCATTTATATGAAATTCCGGAGAATTTATCTGTAGTGCAAAGTTATCTATATTGCCAGAAAGCAGATCAGTATTGCCTAGTGGTGGGGGAGGGACAGAAGAGAGGAATCACTAAGGGCCATGAGGAAACTCTTGGGAGTGATAGAATGTTCATTATCTTGATTCTGGTTCATTGGGCCCCTTCAAAAGTCAATGTTTATCAAGTAGTACACTTTAAATGTATATAGGTTATTGCATGCCTGCTACAGCTTGGTAAAGCTTTTTAACCAAAAAAAGAATTTCGTGAAAGAGGGCCTAGTACTGGGAGCCAGGTTATCCCAGCAGAAAAAGGTCAGATGCAGAAGCTAGTGGGGAAAAGGGCTCTGTCCTAAGCGGTTAGCCAAGTAGTACATTAACTGGGCCAGGAAGTGGTGCTGTGGGATGACCCAGTGGGAGATTCTGGGGAAACCATAAACAAGGCCTTTGTCACAAAAAGCCTGCATTTGACCACCTGCCACACCCAGAGAACACTAAAGTCAAGTAAGACTTGTTCTTCCTCTTAACCCCCTTGCCACCCTCAACCCTAATTCTGTAAGAGCCTGAGGCCGTAAGGTAAGTAGGAGAGATATGGAAGAGGCAAATCAGGAGGAAGCCACCCATGACCCGCTTCGCCATTGCAAATTTCCAAACCAGGGGCAGTAGAGAAGTTTGCAAATGGTTGACAGATTAAAGTTTTTGAGACAAGACTTGATTTCAGTTTTTAAATCTTAAATTATGAAATTGTTTTTTAATTCCTGAAACACTGTGATATGGAGGGAGTGGAAATTAAGTTGTTAATTGCTTTATATATCAATGAGGCAGGCTCACTTGACAACCAGTTCTGTTTTATTGTATGAAGTCTATATACCTTGTCTGTTTGATCTATTGAGGACCAAATGATCTGTTGAGTATTCTTAATTACTTTCATGGGAAATGAAGAAAAATAAAGTATACTCGGGGATCTTGCCAGCTAAAGGAGTTTTAAAAGAAAACAGCAAAGATATTTTTGGAGGCGATACAATGAAGTGTTTAAAAGTACAGACTCTGAAGCCAGACTGTCTGGATTTGAATCCTGGTTGTATGATCTCAGATGAGAACACCCACAATCTCTTGGTACCTTGATTTTCTCATCTGTGAAATGGGAATAATGATAATAGCTCAGGCTAAGTTGTGCTACAATAACAAACAGCTCTAAAATTTTGGTGGCTTACAACAAAGGTTTATTTCTTGCTCATATCACATGTTCATTACAGGCTGGCTTTGGCTCTTCCCCCTGAGACAAGATGTAAGGAGCAGCCCTTGTCTGGAATATCACTGGTGTTAGGGCAACAGAAAAAGGGTGGTTGATTGTGAATCCACGCAATGGTTCTTAAAGCTTGTTCTTACTAATGACATAGTCACTTCTGTTTACATTCCTTGCCTAAGCCTGATGTCAAAATGGTGGGGGAGATATAATTCTCCCATAAGGAAGGGCAGAGAATGTCTTGGACAATAATACACTCTACTGCAGTACCTACCTATGTAAAGTACTTAAAATAATTCTTGATAAGGCCTTGTAAGTGCTACATAAGAACTTATTAATATTTCCTTTTCCTCTTGAATTTGTTGGTAGTTTTCTTAAGGAGGCCAGTTGCTCTTAGACTCTGATTTAGGAACAGTCCCAATATCAACTGCCCAATTCAGCAAGAATCACTAAAACACCAGAGAGGAACCCTAAGAGGTTCCTGGAACATGGACCCCCCAAAGCCTGATTTGTGGTCTAATTGACACATTCTCATGGAAAGGAATAAAAGAAAGCTGTGTTTTGCCAGGCCTTTCTCTGAAAGTCTCTCCCTAAAAGATAAGCATCAAGGTACTGAGTGATCATTTCTCAGCTATTTCAGGATGACTAGGATGCTGCAATGTTATTCTTGTCTCAAAACAGACTGCAATAGCTCCGCTTCTGTCAAGTGCTTAGATCACGGAGGGAGGGAGGCTGGGCTCTGGGCCAGCCATGCTGTTTCCTTTTAGTGCTGGGATCAGCATTGTCTGGGCCCAGACACTGGTCGACAATTTTCCATAAAGCACCAATGGGGACCCAAACTGCTGCACTGGGCAGACACAGAAGGTCTTCCTGGTATATATTTGATTTGGGGTTTTCAACTGGGCAATCACAGTCTGGAGCTGGAGCCTGTCACTGAATCATGGGTGTGGGGAGATGTGATTTTTCACTGTCCTTGAGCCTTGAGGCTGGTGCAACCACTGGACAGTGGTCATTCTTGGGCCTCTTCTTGGCCCTCAGAGCACTTCAAAGTCCTCCCTTCCAGAGGATGCTAGAGATCAAAACTATTACAGGTGGGGAACTGAAGTATACAAACTGCAGAAGAAAGAAAGAAAAATTGTGATCACATTTCGGTTTTTTTATTAGGACAGCTTTAACCTTATCTTCTTCCTTCTGATGGCTTTACAAACCATGCCAGCATGAATCATATAGCTACTCTCTCTCTTATCGCTTTTTTCCTCATCAGATCAATTCAAAATGACAAATATTTATAGATTATTTTCTGACTAGTAAAATAGGTATTAACCAAGGGCTTTAGACCATACAGACAAAGTTTGAATCCTAGTCCTGTTGTTCACAAATATAAGTAAGTTCACAAGTATCTGTACTGCACGGTTCAACGTGATTAGGCTGCAGCAAAGCTTGTGAGGTGGGCAGATGATGAGGTCTTCCTGCAGGAAGTGGCATTTGAGATGGACTTTGAAGGATGACGTTCCCCCCAAAAGATTTATTTTAAGTTTTAACCCCCAATCCCTGTGAATGTGACCTTATTTGGAAAAGGGGTATTTGCAGATGTTATCAAGTTAAGATGTGAGGTCACACAGAATTAGGTTGAACCCCATTCAGTGACTGGTATCCTTATAAAAGAAAACTTTGAACATAGGCACAGATACAGAGAAAACACCATGTGACAACAGAGGCAGAGATTAGAGTGATGTGTCTACAAGCCAAGGAATGCCATGATTACGGGCAGCCACAAGAAGCTAGAAAGAAGCAAAGAAGAATCCTCCTTTAGAGTTTTTAGAGGAAGTGTGGCCTTGCCAACACCCTGATTTCAGACATGTAGCCTCCAGAACCTTGAGAGAATAAATCTGTCAGTTTAAGCCACCCAGTTTGTGGTAATTTATTATGACAGCCCTAGAAAACCAGTATAAATGGGTAAGACTTTGAGATAGTAAAAAGAACTATGTATAGACAGAGCTACTGTGAGTGAATGTAACAACTTTTGAAAGCATACAGTGTCCTTGGGGAATATAGTATTTTGATGTGGCTGGAGCAAATGAGGTGGAGAAGAAGGAGCCAAGTATAGTGGAAGATGATGGAAATATAGGCTAAGGCCTAGAGTGCCAGGCTAAGGAGTTTGGCCTTTGGCTTGTATGAGATGATAAGTGATTAGCAGTTCTGATTAGAGTCCAAAATGTGCTTGAGATAAATTATTTTCATTAATCAGGAGTAAGAAATTGCCTTTCTAGTATGGCTTGGGTTTCTTCTCATCCTTCTCACTGGTTTTGGCCCCCATAGAGTTAGATGTGCTGGGCTTAGTGCCATAGGATGAGGACTCAAAGGTAGAGACAGAGTTTAATTTATCTTTGTATCCTCAGCACATAGGGTAGGTAACATGTTGTATTATTGAAGACTTTAGCTATAAGTAATATAAACAATTTTGCTTAAGCAACCAGGGAATTCATTGGCTCACAAGGGGTAAAGGGGAAATGAGAGGGTGTATTATTTTCCTAGGGCTGCTGTGATATGGTGATTTATAAGAAATATATATTTGGTCTTTGTCCCAGTTCCTGGCACAGAGCTCCTAAAACCCTTGGAATTTCCTGAGCGATGAGAGCCATAAAAGGTGTCTTGTTACATTAATGAGGTGACTCTTGGAAAGCCCCTAGGTCACTAAGAGATGGGGGCTGGTTGCCAAGGGAACCAATTAGTGATTAGAGGGTCGCAACTTTCAGTCCCAACCCCCACTCCACACTTCCAAGGAGGAAAGAGGGGCTAGAGATTGACTTTGATCACCCATGGCTGATGATTTAATCAATTGTGGCTACTTAATGGAGCCTCCCTAAAAGCCCAAAGGCCCGGGTTCCAACTTCCCAGTTGGTGAACTGGGAAGTGCTGGGAGAGTGGCGTGCCTGGAAAGAGCATGGAAGCTTTGTGCCCTTTCCCTAGCTGTTCTGAGTGATGTCATTTTACAATAAGTCAGGAATCTAGTAAGTAAAATGTTTCTCTGAGTTCTACTGTAGCAATTTAATTGAATCTGAGGAGGGAGACATTAGAACCTCCAATCTATAGCTGGTTGATCAGAAGCACAGGGGGCAACCTGGACTTGCTATTGACATCTAAAGTGGAGGGAGGGGCAATCTTGTAAGACTGAGCCCTTAACCTGTGGGGTCTGATGCTATATCCAGGTTGATAGTGTCAGAATTGAATTGAATTGTAGGACACCTTGCTGGTGTTAAAGAATCGCTTGGTGTAGGGAAAACCCCAAAGATTATGGCGTCAGAAGTGTTGTGAGTTTTGTTAGTGTGAGAGTAAAGGAGAAACACAGGAGTGATGTAAATTTCCTTTTCAGCTGCCCTAATAGATTACCACAAAGTGGGTAGCATAAAATAATAGAAACTTATTCTATAACGGTTCTGGAGGCTTGAAGTCTAAAGTCAAGGTGTCAGCAATATTAGTTCTTTCTGGGGGCTCTCTTTCTCTCTCTGGAGGCTCTAGGGGAGATTCTGTTCCATGCCTTTCTCAGCTTCTGATGTGGCTGGCAATCCTTGGCATTCCTTGGCTTGTAGACACATCACTCCAATCCTTACCTCCATCATCACATGGCATTCTCCTTGTGTGTCTGTGTCTATGTCCCTTCTTTTCCTATAAGGACTGGTGTCTTTTTATAAGGACACCCATCTTAGCTTTACTACATCTGCAAATACCTTATGTCCAAATAAAGTCACATTCATAGATACCAGGGGTTACGACTTCAACATATCTTTTGGGAGGACACAACTCAACCCACAACAGAGGGATAGATGGCTTCAGGTATAGCTGGCTTCAGGATCTCAAATAATATCATCAGGGCTCTGTCTTATTACTATTCACATAGGTCCTCTGTCTGATGGCTGCTAGCAGCCCAAGGATGTAAGTGTATGGTGATGGAACATGGGAGTTGGTCAGGGAAGCGGAGGTAAATACCTTTTGTGTTTCATGCTCATGAATGCTAAGAGGAATAGTGAGCCAGAAAAGATGAGAGCAAGAAGTGATTGGTGATGAAGGGCAAATCAGAAACAAATTAAAGATAGTCTGAATAAGGAGCAGGGATGTGGGTGGGTGGGGGGCGGTGAGAGGGATGGGGTGGCAGTGCCAGTAGAGTGGAGTTTTCCCAGGCCCTGGATACCCTATTACCAGTATGGAACAATTCTCTTTAAACGATCCGGTAGAGAGCATGTGCCCAACACTAAGCTTGAGAGAAAGTAGTCCTTTTATGTAGAGCTTGGTATCTCCTTCCAAGATAGATAAGGTGGAATATGTTGTTTGCCTATCCAACTTCCATTCCCAATTCTTTTAATAACAGCACCATTATTTTCTTTTAGGATAATCCCCACCACCACTACCTCCAGCTCCAACTCCTGCGGGCCTCTAAAACCTAGGACTGGGCCATCAGGACATTTCATCCCCTTGGCCACAGTGATCAGCTCAGGGAAAGGTCTCCTGTGTGTTTAGAGAGTCCTAATTCCTACACTTCTTCTAGAACTACTGGGAATGAGAAGTGCTTTTTTCAGCAGGGGTTGCTAAACTGGTAGGGTATAAACGTGAGGCTGCCAGGGACCATCTGTGCCACCGCCTGGAAGAGCTGCTTCTGAAAGAAACCAAGACAGAAGAAAACAGAGCTGGAAAATGGTGGGAGAGAACCTGAGGCTTGGTGACATGGTTCAAGCAAATGTACCGGGCCAAATCAGATTGAGGAAAATAAACCATAGTTTATAAAAACGCATGGATATAATATTATTGCTGTCGACCTATGATGACAAAGAAGTGAGACTGGGCCCCTTTCATCCATTTACTCAATAGTTTGTCTGACCAATATTTGATAATGAGTTTAAAATAAGTAAATAAGATGTGAACATAGGCCTCAAGGACTCTCTAGTCTCTGATGAAGTTAAAATCATGTTTCCAAATTATGTTAGAAAGGTAGAAAGGGTTAAATTTTATGACAGGCCCAGACAGAATGCCTTGGAAATTCAGAAGAGAGATTATTTCCACTAGGGAGACTGACATTCTTGGATATCTTAGGAAGGCAAGTAGGAGGCAGACATACATAGATGAGATGAAGGGCATTCCAGGAAGAGGAACTGCATAATCAAAATCATTGAGTACCAAGAGGATAGCCCGAAAATTGAATTTGGCTGGAATATAAGAAATATGAGGGAAAGATAGGAGAACTTGGAAAGTTAAGTTCAGAGACAGATCTTGGAAGGCCAATAGGGATAGGCTAAACAGAATAGACCCTATTCTATTCACAAGTACTTTTTTTTAAAGCAGAAGCCCCACACAATTTCTTCATGGAACAAACTAAGCAGTGTAGAGCATGGATGAAATGGTAGGAGACTGAATGTGGGGATCAGTTTTCCAGGTAAGAAGTTACAAGCTCCTGAGTACGGTAACGTTCTGGTTATTTACTGCTGCGTTAACAAATGACCCCCAAAACTTAATAGCTTAAAAGGACAACAATTTTATTATATCTTACAGTTGTGCAACTCAAGAATTGGGGCTCTGTTTGAGTTGTGTATATCAGCCCAGGGCTCAGCTGAATGATTCTTCTGTTCCACACAACACCCAACGAAAGTCGCTCAGCGGTATTCAGCTGGTAGGCTGAAGCCATCGGGAGGGTCCAAGATGGCTTCACTCTTATGTCTGGCTCCTTGGCAAAAGTGTCTGGAAGGAGGGACCCAGTTGGGCACTTCTCCCTCTTCATGCCTGTTCAGCAACCCACGGCTGAGAGTTCAAGAGACAGGAAGAAGAAATTGCTAGCCTCTTATATCCTCAGCCTGGAGACTGGCATAACATCACTTCTACCATATTCTATTGGTTCAAGTAGTCACAGAGCCCACCTAGATTCCAGGTTTGGGGACATATACCTCACATCTCGGTGAGAGCATTGTCAAAAAAAATTGTGGCCATTTTTTAATACACCACAGATAATAACACTGGGAATGAGATGGTGATAGATTGAAGAGAAAATATAAAGGGAGATGTCACAGGACTTAATAACTGCTTAGATTCATTCATTAATGAAATATTTATTGAGCATCTACTATGAGTCAGGCAACGTTATAGACATTGAAGACACGGCAGTAAACAAAACAGATAAAAATCTCTGCCCCTGTGGAGCACATATGCTAGTGGATTGGAGAGTAAAAGAAGGCACCAGGGTTTCCAGTGTGTGTACCTGACATGCCGGTGCCATTATCAGATGTAGGGAGCCCAGGAGGCCAATTTGAAGTCAGATTTGATAGCATAACTGAGAAATTAAGTGCTCCATTCTCCCAGCACTTCAGCTATAATCATAACCACAGTAACGGCCCTCTGACTTCATGCTGTTGATGAAATCCAGGATTTCTCTTCCAACCACAGGCAGTGCCTGCAAGATTACAAAGAGAAAGACTGGCATTTTAACAGACTTGTAGATTTCCTGCTTTCTTTATGCAGGAAAAGCACGTGGAATCATGCAAATCCACAGTTCACTGCCAAGTATACTCTAGTAACAAGGAGTACTCTAGTCTTATACACACTCTGACACACTCAACTTACTTCCCACATGAGTTTTTATTTGAGAACCTCTCCACTGACCTCTATTTTAAAGAACAGAATTTCTGGCTTTAGGAAACGATTTTGGAGCCTTTGGAGACTCAGATTGGTTTTATTTCAAAATAGACTCAAATGCCCACAAAAAAAAATAAAAAAGCAAATTGAAGAGTTATATATATTAACATTTTGGGGAAAAAAAATGTTTGCAGATACACAGCAGAAGATGTGGAAGGATATTATATTAAGCGGGAGAGGTGAGGTTATATCCCAGTGATAAATGGCTGCGTAAGTCTCAGTGTATGCTACAATAAAGGTTAATTTGTCATACACATTAGTATATCCTGGGCTAGTTGTGGCTTCGTTGTCTTCACTCCATGATCTATCTTTCTGGAGCATCCTGATAGTGAGAAAAAGAGAGCCATGTGCTGGCTCTTAACGAGTCTCCTCAGAAATGACTCTAGCCACTTCTGCTTGTAGTTTTTTGGTCAAGCTAGTTACACGGCTAAGCCAGAGAGTATATTCTGTCCTCAGAGCAGCATAGTGACAATGTCTGAGCAGTAATGCATGCATTACCACAGAATCTACTGAAGCATCTGTAGTAATTACATCTGAAGTCAGGGTGCGGGACAAGGCGGAGATGGTAGGTGAAGGAGATTTTACCTCTCAACTTTCTGCACTCCTATATTATTTTAATGTTTTCAAAAAAACATACACTCTTTTTAAACTAAAAATGCCTTTTAAATATTAATTATTTTTAACTTTTTATTATGGCAAATTCAAATATAAGCAAAAGAGAAAATAGTTTAATGCCTTACCCCCCACAACCTATCTGTCACCCAGCTTCACAGAGAATCCTGTTTCAATCATAACTCTTCCCACTCCTGCCAAATTATTTTGGATAAGTCCCCAAATCATATTATTTTGTCTTAATTGTATTAGAATGTATCTCTAGATAGGGCTTCTTTTAAAAAATAACCACGATGTCATTATCACAACCAAAAAAAACCCCAAAATTTCTTAATATTATCAACTATCCAGTGTCCTAATTTCACAATTGTTACATATTTCTATATCTATATCTATATATAAATATATATTTTAACAGTTTGTTTTAATCAAGTTCCAAATAAGGTTCTTATTTTGTTTTATCAGCAAACATAATGTTTGCTGATAAGTGTTTTGTCTTTTGATCTTGATCTACAGGTCTCTCTTCCATCTCTCTTTCTACTTTTTTAAAATTTCCTTGAAATTCTTGAGGAAATTGGCTGGTTTGTCTTATAGAATTTTCCATAGTCTGAATTTTTTTTAAATTGCTTTCTTGTGGTGATGTTTAACACGTTCTCTGTCCTCTGTATTTCTGATAAATTGGTAGTGAGATCTAGAGGCTCTATCAGATTTAGGTTTGATATATATATATATATATTTTTTTTTTGGACAAAGGTTGGATTATACACTTCCACCAGGAGACACATGTCAAGTTAGTTTTCTTTTTGTGACGTTAGCATCCATTGATAATTATTGTCTAGATTCAGTATTTTCAGGGGTTATAAAACCATGATACCTGAATATTCTCATTCTTTTGTCATTAATTAACTGCAATACTTCTATAAAGAGAAAACTTCTCTCTTATCAATTATTTGACTATTGTGAATTGCAATTCATATAGGAAGTCAAGGTAAATGTTTGTTTTATTTTTTACATCTATTTACCTGTTTTCAAAATCAAGAGATTGTTCTCTTGCCCTCTGCATAGTTAATCAATAAATTCCCTTTTTTGTTCTAATCATCATGAACTCATGTTTTTAAATGTATTTAACATGTTTCAATTCATTGTCATTATTATTAATATGATACTTACATTGTGTCTCCCATCTTAGGTCAGAGAGAGCCTCTTCAAGTTAGTTCCTGAGTCCTTCTATCACAATTTAGTCGTTTTTGATATTTTGTTTCCTTGCTTTCTGTCTTATCAAGATGTTCCAAGCTCATTTTGTATATTTCCTGCCTCAGACCTAGACTCAGCCTTATTCTCCAAGGAACCCTGGTTTCATTAGTGGGAAATAGTATTTGTAGACCACAATTATTTTCTTTTTCTTCTTCTTCTTTTTATTATCGCCTTCTTCTTTTTTTTTTTTTTTTTTAATCACCTGGTGTTCCTAGCTGGTCTCCCATCCAAGTATTAACCAGGCCCAACCCTGCTTAGCTTCCGAGATCAGATGAGATCGGGTGTGCTCAAGGCGGCATGCCTGTAGACACAATTCTTTCTTTCTTTCTTTCTTTCTTTCTTTCTTTCTTTCTTTCTTTCTTTCTTTCTTTCTTTCTTTCTTTCTTTCTTTCTTTCTTTCTTTCTTTCTTT